>OV702288.1:252321537-252324037 GCA_916181665.1 Avena sativa | reverse complement strand
TACTACAATTGCTCCTACTGCTGCTACTGCTACTGCTACTACTGCTACTGCTACTGCTACTACCGCTACTACTACTACTGCTACTGCTACTGCTACTTCTACTACTACTACTGCTACTGCTACTGCTACTGCTACTACTACTACTACTTCTACTACTACTGCTGCTCCTACTGCTGCAACTACTGCTGCTGCTACAACTACTACTACTACTACTGGCGCTACTGCTACTGCTACTACTACTGCTCCTACTTCTACTGCTACTACTACTGCTAGTACTACTGCTACTACTGCTACTACTGCTGCTACTACTGATGGTGCTACTACTACTACTACTGGTGCTGCTGCTGCTACTACTTCTACTACTGCAACTGCTACTCCTACTACTACTATTGCTCCTACTACTACTACTGCTACTACTATTGCTCCTACTGCTACTACTACTACTACTACTTCTACTACTACTGCTGCTCCTACTACTATTGCTACTACTACTTCAAGTACTACTTCTACTACTGCTACTACTGATGCTACTACTGATGGTGCTCCTACAACTACTACTGCTATTACTGCTGCTACTGCTACTACTGTTACTATTACTACTGCTATTGCTACTGCTACTACTCCTACTACTACTACTACTACTACTGCTACTACTACTGCTGCTCCTACTGCTACTACTACTACTACTGCTAGTACTACTGCTACTACTGCTACTACTACTGATGGTGCTACTACTACTACTACTGCTAGTGCTACTACTGCTACTACTGCTGCTACTACTGCTACTACTGCTACTATTACTACTGCTATTGCTACTGCTACTAGTCCTACTACTACTACTACTACTACTGCTGCTACTACTCCTGCTGCTGTTGCTCCTACTGCTACTACTACAGCTAGCGCTAATGCTACTGCTACTACTACTACTACTACAGCTACTACTACTACTACTACTACTACTACTACTACTACTAGTACTACTACTGCTACTACTACTACTGTGACTATTGCTGCTACTTCTACTCATACTACTACTATTGCTCCTACTACTACTACTGCTACTACTGTTGTTACTGCTACTACTGCTGCTTCTACTACTGCTGCTGCTACTGCTTCTACTACTACTACTTCTGCTACTGCTACTTCTACTACTACTACTTCTACTGCTACCACTACTACTGCTACTGCTACTACTACTGCTACTACTACTACTAATGCTACCGCTACTCCTACTACTACTACTACTACTGCCCCTACTACTACTACTACTACTACTAATCCTGCTATTACTCCTACTTCTACTACTACTACTACTACTACTACTGTCACTACTATTGCTACTGCTACTCCTACTACTACAATTGCTCGTACTACTACTACTGCTGCTATTGCTACTGCTACTGCTACTACCGCTACTACCGCTACTACTACTACTGGTACTTCTACTACTACTGCTACTAGTACTACTACTGTTACTGCTACTACTACTGCTACTACTACTACTGCTCCTACTGCTGCTACTATTGCTGCTGCTACTACTACTACTACTACTACTATTACTGGCGCTACTGCTGCTACTACTGTTGCTACTACTACTACTACTGCTACTACTGTTGCTACTGCTTCTACTACTACTACTACTACTACTACTACTACTACTACCACTACTACTGCTGCTGCTACTACTACTACTACTACTACTACTACTCCTGCAACGACTCCTGCTACTACTACTCCTACTACTACTACTACTGCTACTACTACTGCAACTGCTACTACTACTACTACTACTACTCCTGCTACTACTCCTACTACTACTACAACTGCTCCTACTACTACTACTGCTACTAGTACTACTACTGTTACTGCTACTACTACTGCTACTACTACTACTGCTCCTACTGCTGCTACTATTGCTGCTGCTACTACTACTACTACTACTACTATTACTGGCGCTACTGCTGCTACTACTGTTGCTACTACTACTACTACTGCTACTACTGTTGCTACTGCTTCTACTACTACTACTACTACTACTACTACTACTACTACCACTACTACTGCTGCTGCTACTACTACTACTACTACTACTACTACTCCTGCAACGACTCCTGCTACTACTACTCCTACTACTACTACTACTGCTACTACTACTGCAACTGCTACTACTACTACTACTACTACTCCTGCTACTACTCCTACTACTACTACAACTGCTGCTACTACTACTGCTGCTTCTACTACTGTTGCTGCTGCTACTACAACTGCTTCTGCTGCTACTATTACTGCTACTGCTACTACTACTTCTACTACTACTACTTCTACTGCAACCACTGCTACTGCTACTACTGTTGCTGCTACTGCTACTACTACTACTACTACTAGTACTACTACTACTACTACTACTGCTACTGCTACTACTATTACTACTGCTCCTACTACTACTGCTACTACTACTACTCCTGCTACTACTCCTACTCCTACTACTACTACTACCACT
>OV702288.1:252259037-252274037 GCA_916181665.1 Avena sativa | reverse complement strand
TACTACTACTACTACTACTACTACTACTATACTACTACTCCTACTACTACTACTACTACTACTACTACTACTACTACTCCTGCTACTACTCCTGCTCCTACTACTCCTGCTTCTACTCCTACTACTTGTCCTACTACTACTACTACTACTACTCCTGCAACTACTCCTGGTACTACTACTACTACTATAGTACGACTACTACTACTCCTACTACTACTACTACTCCTACTACAACTACTACTGCTACTCCTACTACTAGTATTGCTCCTACTACTACTACTACTACTACTACTACTACTCCTGCTACTACTCCTGCTCCTACTACTCCTGCTTCTACTCCTACTACTTGTCCTACTACTACTCCTCCTACTGCTCCTACTCCTGCTACTCCTACTACTACTCCTGCTGCTACTAATATTGCTGCTATTGTTACTACGACTACTACTACTACTGCTCCTACTACTGCTACTAATACTGCTACTACTACTCCTGCAACGACTCCTGCTACTACTACTACTCCTCCTCCTCCTCCTCCTCCTACTACTACTACTACTACTACTACTCCTGCAACTACACCTGCTACTACTACTACTACTATAGTACTACTACTACTACTACTCCTACTACTACTACTACTACTCCTACTACAACTACTACTGCTACTCCTACTACTAGTATTGCTCCTCCTCCTCCTCCTACTACTACTACTACTCCTACTCCTACTACTACTACTACTACTACTACTACTACTACTACTCCTGCTACTACTCCTGCTCCTACTACTCCTGCTTCTACTACTACTACTTGTCCTACTACTGCTCCTCCTACTGCTCCTACTCCTGCTACTGCTACTGCAACTGCTACTACTACTGCTGCTGCTACTGCTACTCTTGCTGCTACTACTACTGCTGCTATTGTTACTGCTACTGCTACTACTACTACTTCTACTACTACTACTACTACTACTACTACTACTACTGTTACTACTACTACTACTACTCCTACTGCTGCTACTACTCCTGCTACTACTCCTGCTACTACTCCTGCTACTACTACTGCTACTAATATTACAGCTACTACTACTACTACTACTACTGCTACTCCTACTACTACTGCTCTAGCTACTGCTACTGCTCTTGCTGCTGCTGCTCCTACTTCTACTACTACAACTAGCGCTAATGCTACTACTACTACTACTACTGCTACTACTACTACTACCACCACTACTACTACTACTACTACTACTACTACTACTACTACTACTACCACTACTACTGCTGCTACTACTACTACTGCTACTACTACTGCTGCTGCTACTGCTACTCTTGCTGCTACTACTACTGCTGCTATTGTTACTGCTACTGCTACTACTACTACTACTTCTACTACTACTACTACTACTACTACTACTACTGTTACTACTACTACTACTACTCCTACTACTGCTGCTACTACTCCTCCTACTACTCCTGCTACTACTCCTGCTACTACTACTGCTACTAATATTACAGCTACTACTACTACTACTACTACTACTGCTACTCCTACTACTACTGCTCTAGCTACTGCTACTGCTCTTGCTGCTGCTGCTCCTACTGCTACTACTACAACTAGCGCTAATGCTACTACTACTACTACTACTGCTACTACTACTACTACTACCACCACCACTACTACTACTACTACTACTACCACTACTACTGCTGCTACTACTACTACTGCTGCTACTACTGCTGCTACTTCTACTAATAGTGCTGCTACTACTACTACTACTGCTACTACTACTACTGCTACTCCTACTACTACTGCTCTAGCTACTGCTACTGCTCTTGCTGCTGCTGCTCCTACAGTTGCTACTACTACAGCTAGCGCTAATGCTACTGCTACTACCACTACTACTACTACTACCACTACTACTACTACTGCTACTACTACTGCTACTACTACTCCTGCAACGACTCCTGCTACTCCTCCTCCTCCTCCTCCTACTACTACTACTACTACTACTACTACTACTACTACTACTACTACTACTACAACTATAGTACTACTACTACTACTATAGTACTACTACTACTATAGTACTACTACTACTACTACTCCTACTACTACTACTACTACTCCTACTACAACTACTACTGCTACTCCTACTACTAGTATTGCTTCTACTACTACTACTACTACTACTACTACTACTACTACTACTACTCCTGCTACTACTCCTGCTCCTACTACTCCTGCTTCTACTCCTACTACTTGTCCTACTACTGCTCCTCCTACTGCTCCTACTCCTGCTACTGCTACTGCAACTGCTACTACTACTGCTGCTGCTACTGCTACTCCTGCTGCTACTACTACTGTTGCTATTGTTACTGCTACTGCTACTACTACTACTATAGTACTACTACTACTCCTACTACTACTACTACTACTACTACTCCTACTACAACTACTACTGCTACTCCTACTACTAGTATTGCTCCTACTACTACTACTACTCCTACTCCTACTCCTACTACTACTACTACTCCTGCTACTACTCCTGCTCCTACTACTCCTGCTTCTACTACTACTACTTGTCCTACTACGGCTCCTCCTACTGCTCTTACTCCTGCTACTGCTACTGCAACTGCTACTACTACTGCTACTGCTACTGCTACTCTTGCTGCTACTGCTACTACTGCTATTGTTACTGCTACTGCTACTACTACTACTACTTCTACTACTACTACTACTGTTACTACTACTACTACTATTGCTCCTACTACTGCTGCTACTACTCCTGCTACTACTCCTGCTACTACTACTACTACTACTACTACTACTACTACTACTACTACTACTACTACTACTACTACTGCTACTGCTACTACTACTGCTCTAGCTACTGCTACTGCTCCTGCTGCCGCTGCTCCTACTGGAGCTACTACAGCTAGCGCTAATGCTACTGCTGCTGCTACTACTACTACTACCACCACTACTACTGCTACTACTACTACTACTGCTCCTACTACTGCTGCTACTACTTCTGCTACTTCTACTAATAGTGCTGCTACTACTATTACTGCTACTACTACTACTGCTACTCCTACTACTACTACTTCTATTGTTACTTCTACTGCTACTACTACTACTAATTCTACTACTACTACTACTGTTACTACTACTGCGCCTACTACTGCTGCTACTACTCCTGCTACTACTCCTGCTACTACTACTGCTACTAATATTACTGCTACTACTACTACTGCTACTACTACTACTGCTACTACTACTACTACTACTACTGCTCTAGCTACTGCTACTGCTCCTGCTGCTGCTGCTCCTGCTACTACTACAACTAGCGCTAATGCTACTACTACTACTACTACTACTACTACTACTACAGTACTACTACTACTACCACTACTACTAATACTACTACTACCACTACTACTGCTGCTACTACTACTGCTGCTACTACTGTTGCTACTTCTACTAATAGTGCTGCTACTACTACTGCTACTACTACTATTGCTACTCCTACTACTACTGCTCTAGCTACTGCTACTGCTCCTGCTGCTGCTGCTCCTACAGTTGCTACTACTACAGCTAGCGCTAATGCTACTGCTACTACTACTACTACTACCACTACTACTACTTCTACTACTACTGCTACTACTACTCCTGCAACGATTCCTGCTACTACTACTACTCCTCCTCCTCCTCCTCCTCCTACTACTACTACTACTACTACTACTACTACTCCTGCTACTACTACTACTATAGTACTACTACTACTACTACTCCTACTACTACTACTACTCCTACTACAACTACTACTGCTACTCCTACTACTAGTATTGCTCCTCTTAATACTACTACTACTACTACTACTACTACTACTACTACTACTACTACTACTCCTGCTACTACTCCTACTCCTACTACTCCTGCTTCTACTCCTACTACTTGTCCTACTACTGCTCCTCCTACTGCTCCTACTCCTGCTACTGCTACTACTACTACTAGTATTGCTCCTACTACTACTACTACTACTACTACTACTACTCCTGCTCCTACTACTCCTGCTTCTACTCCTACTACTTGTCCAACTACTGCTCCTCCTACTGCTCCTACTCCTGCTACTCCTACTACTACTCCTGCTGCTACTAATATTGCTGCTATTGTTACTACGACTACTACTACTACTCCTGCAACGACTCCTGCTACTACTACTCCTCCTCCTACTACTACTACTACTACTACTACTACTACTACTACTACTACTACTACTACTACTACTCCTGCAACTACACCTGCTACTACTACTACTACTATAGTACTACTACTACTTCTACTACTCCTACTACTCCTACTACAACTACTACTGCTACTCCTACTACTAGTATTGCTCCTCCTCCTACTACTACTACTACTCCTACTCCTACTACTACTACTACTACTCCTGCTACTACTCCTGCTCCTACTACTCCTGCTTCTACTACTACTACTTATCCTACTACTGCTCCTCCTACTGCTCCTACTCCTGCTACTTCTACTGCAACTGCTACTACTACTGCTGCTGCTACTGCTACTCTTGCTGCTACTACTACTGCTGCTATTGTTACTGCTACTGCTACTACTACTACTACTTCTACTACTACTACTACTACTACTACTACTACTACTACTACTACTACTACTACTACTGTTACTACTACTACTACTCCTACTACTGCTGCTACTACTCCTGCTACTACTCCTGCTACTACTCCTGCTACTACTACTGCTACTAATATTACAGCTACTACTACTACTACTACTACTACTACTACTACTACTACTACTACTGCTACTCCTACTACTACTGCTCTAGCTACTGCTACTGCTCTTGCTGCTGCTGCTCCTACTGCTACTACTACAACTAGCGCTAATGCTACTACTACTACTACTACTACTACTGCTACTACTACTACTACCACTACTACTACTACTACTACTACCACTACTACTGCTGCTACTACTACTACTGCTGCTACTACTGCTGCTACTTCTACTAATAGTGCTGCTACTACTACTACTGCTACTACTACTACTGCTACTCCTACTACTACTGCTCTAGCTACTGCTACTGCTCTTGCTGCTGCTGCTCCTATAGTTGCTACTACTACAGCTAGCGCTAATGCTACTGCTACTACCACTACTACTACTACTACTACTACTACTACTACCACTACTACTACTACTGCTACTACTACTGCTACTACTACTCCTGCAACGACTCCTGCTACTCCTCCTCCTCCTCCTCCTCCTACTACTACTACTACTACTACTACTACTACTGCTACTACTACTACTACTATAGTACTACTACTACTACTATAGTACTACTACTACTATAGTACTACTACTACTACTACTCCTACTACTACTACTACTACTCCTACTACAACTACTACTGCTACTCCTACTACTAGTATTGCTCCTACTACTACTACTACTACTACTACTACTACTACTACTACTACTACTACTCCTGCTACTACTCCTGCTCCTACTACTCCTGCTTCTACTCCTACTACTTGTCCTACTACTGCTCCTCCTACTGCTCCTACTCCTGCTACTGCTACTGCAACTGCTACTACTACTGCTGCTGCTACTGCTACTCCTGCTGCTACTACTACTGTTGCTATTGTTACTGCTACTGCTACTACTACTACTACTTCTACTACTACTACTGTTACTACTACTTCTACTACTACTACTCCTCCTCCTCCTCCTCCTACTACTACTACTACTGCAACTACTCCTGCTACTACTACTACTACTACTATAGTACTACTACTACTACTCCTACTACTACTACTACTCCTACTACAACTACTACTGCTACTCCTACTACTAGTATTGCTCCTACTACTACTACTACTCCTACTCCTACTCCTACTACTACTACTACTACTCCTGCTACTACTCCTGCTCCTACTACTACTACTTGTCCTACTACTGCTCCTCCTACTGCTCTTACTCCTGCTACTGCTACTGCAACTGCTACTACTACTGCTGCTGCTACTGCTACTCTTGCTCCTACTACTACTACTGCTATTGTTACTGCTACTGCTACTACTACTACTACTTCTACTACTACTACTACTACTACTACTGTTACTACTACTACTACTGCTCCTACTACTGCTGCTACTACTCCTGCTACTACTCCTGCTACTACTACTGCTACTACTACTACTACTACTACTACTACTACTACTACTACTACTACTACTACTACTACTACTACTACTACTACTACTGCTGCTACTGCTACTACTACTGCTCTAGCTACTGCTACTGCTCCTGCTGCCGCTGCTCCTACTGCAGCTACTACAGCTAGCGCTAATGCTACTGCTGCTGCTACTACTACTACTACCACCACTACTACTGCTGCTACTACTACTACTGCTGCTACTACTGCTGCTACTACTTCTGCTACTTCTACTAATAGTGCTGCTACTACTACTACTGCTACTACTACTACTTCTACTCCTACTACTACTACTATTGTTACTGCTACTGCTACTACTACTACTAATTCTACTACTACTACTACTGTTACTACTACTGCGCCTACTACTGCTGCTACTACTCCTGCTACTACTCCTGCTACTACTACTGCTACTAATATTACTGCTACTACTACTACTGCTACTACTACTACTACTACTGCTACTCCTACTACTACTACTGCTCTAGCTACTGCTACTGCTCCTGCTGCTACTGCTCCTACTGCTACTACTACAACTAGCGCTAATGCTACTACTACAACTACTACTACTACTACTACTACTACTACTACTACTACTACTACTACTACTACTACTACTACTACTACTACAGTACTACTACTACTACTACCACTACTACTAATACTACTACTACCACTACTACTGCTGCTGCTACTACTACTGCTGCTACTACTGCTGCTACTTCTACTAATAGTGCTGCTACTACTACTACTGCTACTACTACTACTGCTACTCCTACTACTACTGCTCTAGCTACTGCTACTGCTCCTGCTGCTGCTGCTCCTACAGTTGCTACTACTACAGCTAGCGCTAATGCTACTGCTACTACTACTACTACTACTACCACTACTACTACTACTTCTACTACTACTGCTACTACTACTCCTGCAACGATTCCTGCTACTACTACTACTCCTCCTCCTCCTCCTCCTACTACTACTACTACTACTACTACTACTACTCCTGCTACTACTACTACTACTATAGTACTACTACTACTACTACTCCTACTACTACTACTACTACTCCTACTACAACTACTACTGCTACTCCTACTACTAGTATTGCTCCTCCTACTACTACTACTACTACTACTACTACTACTACTACTACTACTACTACTACTACTACTACTACTACTCCTGCTACTACTCCTGCTCCTACTACTCCTGCTTCTACTCCTACTACTTGTCCTACTACTGCTCCTCCTACTGCTCCTACTCCTGCTACTGCTACTACTACTCCTGCTGCTACTAATATTGCTGCTATTGTTACTACTACTACTAGTGCTCCTACTACTGCTACTACTACTGCTACTACTACTCCTGCAACGACTCCTCCTCCTCCTCCTACTACTACTACTACTACACCTGCAACTACTCCTGCTGCTACTACTACTACTATAGTACTACTACTACTACTACTACTACTACTACTACCACTACTCCTACTACAACTACTACTGCTATTCCTACTACTAGTATTGCTCCTACTACTACTACTACTACCACTACTACTGCTGCTACTACTACTACTGCTGCTACTACTGCTGCTACTTCTACTAATAGTGCTGCTACTACTACTACTGCTACTACTACTACTGCTACTCCTACTACTACTGCTCTAGCTACTGCTACTGCTCCTGCTGCTGCTGCTCCTACAGTTGCTACTACTACAGCTAGCGCTAATGCTACTGCTACTACTACTACTACTACTACTACTACTACTACTACCACTACTACTACTACTACTACTACTACTACTACTACTACTACTCCTGCAACTACTCCTGCTACTACTACTACTATAGTACTACTACTACTACTACTCCTACTACTACTACTACTACTACTACTACTACAACTACTACTGCTACTCCTACTACTAGTATTGCTCCTACTACTACTACTACTACTACTCCTGCTACTACTCCTGCTCCTACTACTCCTGCTTCTACTCCTACTACTTGTCCTACTACTGCTCCTCCTACTGTTCCTACTCCTGCTACTGCTACTGCAACTGCTACTACTACTGCTGCTGCTACTACTACTGTTGCTATTGTTACTGCTACTACTACTACTACTACTTCTACTACTACTACTACTGTTACTACTACTACTACTGCTCCTACTACTGCTACTACTACTGCTACTACTACTGCTACTACTACCACTGCAACGACTCCTGCTACTACTACTACTCCTACTACTACTACTACTACTACTACTACTACTCCTACAACTACTCCTGCTACTACTACTACTACTATAGTACTACTACTACTACTACTCCTACTACTACTACTACTACTCCTGCTACTGCTCCTGCTCCTACTACTCCTGCTTCTACTCCTACTACTTGTCCTACTACTGCTCCTCCTACTGCTCCTACTCCTGCTACTGCTACTGCAACTGCTACTACTACTGCTGCTGCTACTGCTACTCCTGCTGCTACTACTACTGTTGCTATTGTTACTGCTACTACTACTACTACTACTTCTACTACTACTACTACTACTACTACTACTACTGTTACTACTACTACTACTACTACTGCTCCTACTACTGCTACTACTACTGCTACTACTACTCCTGCAACGACGCCTGCTACTACTACTACTCCTACTACTACTACTACTACTACTACTACTACTACTCCTGCAACTACTCCTGCTACTACTACTACTACTATAGTACTACTACTACTACTACTCCTACTACTACTACTACTCCTACTACAACTACTACTGCTACTCCTACTACTAGTATTGCTCCTACTACTACTACTACTACTACTACTACTACTACTCCTGCTCCTACTACTCCTGCTTCTACTCCTACTACTTGTCCTACTACTGCTCCTCCTACTGCTCCTACTCCTGCTACTGCTACTGCAACTGCTACTACTACTGCTGCTGCTACTGCTACTCCTGCTGCTACTACTACTGTTGCTATTGTTACTGCTACTACTACTACTACTACTTCTACTACTACTACTACTGTTACTACTACTACTACTGCTCCTACTACTGCTACTACTACTGCTACTACTACTCCTGCAACGACTCCTGCTACTACTACTACTCCTACTACTACTACTACTACTACTACTACTACTCCTGCAACTACTCCTGCTACTACTACTACTATAGTACTACTACTACTAGTACTCCTACTACTACTACTACTACTACTACTACTACTCCTACTAAAACTACTACTGCTACTCCTACTACTAGTATTGCTCCTACTACTACTACTCCTACTCCTACTCCTACTACTACTACTACTACTCCTGCTACTACTCCTGCTCCTACTACTCCTGCTTCTACTACTACTACTTGTCCTACTACTGCTCCTCCTACTGCTCTTACTCCTCCTACTGCTACTGCAACTGCTACTACTACTGCTGCTGCTACTGCTACTCTTGCTGCTACTACTACTGTTGCTATTGTTACTGCTACTGCTACTACTACTACTACTACTTCTACTACTACTACTACTACTACTACTACTACTACTACTACTACTACTACTGTTACTACTACTACTACTGCTCCTACTACTGCTGCTACTACTCCTGCTACTACTCCTGCTACTACTACTACTACTACTACTACTACTACTACTACTACTACTACTACTACTACTACTGCTACTGCTACTACTACTGCTCTAGCTACTGCTACTGCTCCTGCTGCCGCTGCTCCTACTGCAGCTACTACAGCTAGCGCTAATGCTATTGCTGCTGCTACTACTACTACTACTACTACCACCACTACTACTGCTGCTACTACTACTACTGCTGCTACTACTGCTGCTACTACTTCTGCTACTTCTACTAATAGTGCTGCTACTACTACTGCTACTACTACTACTGCTACTCCTACTACTACTACTGCTGCTACTACTACTACTGCTGCTACTACTGCTGCTACTTCTACTAATAGTGCTGCTACTACTACTACTGCTACTACTACTACTGCTACTCCTACTACTACTGCTCTAGCTACTGCTACTGCTCCTGCTGCTGCTGCTCCTACAGTTGCTACTACTACAGCTAGCGCTAATGCTACTGCTACTACTACTACTACTACTACTACTACTACTACTACTACTACTACTACTACTACTACTACTACCACTACTACTACTACTACTACTACTACTACTACTACTACTACTACTACTACTCCTGCAACTACTCCTGCTACTACTACTACTATAGTACTACTACTACTACTAGTCCTACTACTACTACTACTACTACTACTACAACTACTACTGCTACTCCTACTACTAGTATTGCTCCTACTACTACTACTACTACTACTACTACTCCTGCTACTACTCCTGCTCCTACTACTCCTGCTTCTACTCCTACTACTTGTCCTACTACTGCTCCTCCTACTGCTCCTACTCCTGCTACTGCTACTGCAACTGCTACTACTACTGCTGCTGCTACTACTACTATTGCTATTGTTACTGCTACTACTACTACTACTACTTCTACTACTACTACTACTACTGTTACTACTACTACTACTGCTCCTACTACTGCTACTACTACTGCTACTACTACTGCTACTACTACCACTGCAACGACTCCTGCTACTACTACTACTCCTACTACTACTACTACTACTACTACTACTACTACTACTCCTACAACTACTCCTGCTACTACTACTACTACTATAGTACTACTACTACTACTACTCCTACTACTACTACTACTACTCCTGCTACTGCTCCTGCTCCTACTACTCCTGCTTCTACTCCTACTACTTGTCCTACTACTGCTCCTCCTACTGCTCCTACTCCTGCTACTGCTACTGCAACTGCTACTACTACTGCTGCTGCTACTGCTACTCCTGCTGCTACTACTACTGTTGCTATTGTTACTGCTACTACTACTACTACTACTTCTACTACTACTACTACTACTACTACTACTACTGTTACTACTACTACTACTACTACTGCTCCTACTACTGCTACTACTACTGCTACTACTACTCCTGCAACGACGCCTGCTACTACTACTACTCCTACTACTACTACTACTACTACTACTACTACTACTACTACTACTACTACTCCTGCAACTACTCCTGCTACTACTACTACTACTATAGTACTACTACTACTACTCCTACTACTACTACTACTCCTACTACAACTACTACTGCTACTCCTACTACTAGTATTGCTCCTACTACTACTACTACTACTACTACTCCTGCTCCTACTACTCCTGCTTCTACTCCTACTACTTGTCCTACTACTGCTCCTCCTACTGCTCCTACTCCTGCTACTGCTACTGCAACTGCTACTACTACTGCTGCTGCTACTGCTACTCCTGCTGCTACTACTACTGTTGCTATTGTTACTGCTACTACTACTACTACTACTTCTACTACTACTACTACTGTTACTACTACTACTACTACTGCTCCTACTACTGCTACTACTACTGCTACTACTACTCCTGCAACGACTCCTGCTACTACTACTACTCCTACTACTACTACTACTACTACTACTACTACTCCTGCAACTACTCCTGCTACTACTACTACTATAGTACTACTACTACTAGTACTCCTACTACTACTACTACTACTACTACTCCTACTAAAACTACTACTGCTACTCCTACTACTAGTATTGCTCCTACTACTACTACTCCTACTCCTACTCCTACTACTACTACTACTACTCCTGCTACTACTCCTGCTCCTACTACTCCTGCTTCTACTACTACTACTTGTCCTACTACTGCTCCTCCTACTGCTCTTACTCCTCCTACTGCTACTGCAACTGCTACTACTACTGCTGCTGCTACTGCTACTCTTGCTGCTACTACTACTGTTGCTATTGTTACTGCTACTGCTACTACTACTACTACTTCTACTACTACTACTACTACTACTACTACTACTACTGTTACTACTACTACTACTCCTACTACTGCTGCTACTACTCCTGCTACTACTCCTGCTACTACTACTACTACTACTACTACTACTACTACTACTACTACTACTACTACTACTACTACTACTACTACTACTACTACTACTGCTACTGCTACTACTACTGCTCTAGCTACTGCTACTGCTCCTGCTGCCGCTGCTCCTACTGCAGCTACTACAGCTAGCGCTAATGCTACTGCTGCTGCTACTACTACTACTACTACTACTACCACCACTACTACTGCTGCTACTACTACTACTGCTGCTACTACTGCTGCTACTACTTCTGCTACTTCTACTAATAGTGCTGCTACTACTACTGCTACTACTACTACTGCTACTCCTACTACTACTACTTCTATTGTTACTGCTACTGCTACTACTACTACTAATTCTACTACTACTACTACTGTTACTACTACTGCGCCTACTACTGCTGCTACTACTCCTGCTACTACTCCTGCTACTACTACTGCTACTAATATTACTGCTACTACTACTACTGCTACTACTACTACTGCTACTCCTACTACTACTACTGCTCTAGCTACTGCTACTGCTCCTGTTGCTGCTGCTCCTACTGCTACTACTACAACTAGCGCTAATGCTACTACTACTACTACAGTACTACTACTACTACTACTACTACTACCACTACTACTAATACTACTACTACTACTGCTGCTACTACTACTACTACTGCTGCTACTTCTACTAATAGTGCTGCTACTACTACTACTACTGCTACTACTACTACTTCTACTCCTACTACTACTGCTCTAGCTACTGCTACTGCTCCTGCTGCTGCTGCTCCTACAGTTGCTACTACTACAGCTAGCGCTAATGCTACTGCTACTACTACTACTACTACTACTACCACTACTACTACTACTTCTACTACTACTGCTACTACTACTCCTGCAACGACTCCTGCTACTACTACTCCTCCTCCTCCTCCTCCTACTACTACTACTACTACTACTACTACTCCTGCTACTACTACTACTATAGTACTACTACTACTACTACTACTCCTACTACTACTACTACTACTACTACTACTCCTACTACAACTACTACTGCTACTCCTACTACCAGTATTGCTCCTACTACTACTACAACAACTACTACTACTACTACTACTACTACTACTACTCCTGCTACTACTCCTGCTCCTACTACTCCTGCTTCTACTCCTACTACTTGTCCTACTACTGCTCCTCCTACTGCTCCTACTCCTGCTACTGCTACTACTACTCCTGCTGCTACTAATATTGCTGCTATTGTTACTACTACTACTACTACTACTACTACTAGTGCTCCTACTACTGCTACTACTACTGCTACTACTACTCCTGCAACGACTCCTGCTACTACTACTACTCCTCCTCCTCCTCCTCCTCCTCCTCCTCCTCCTACTACTACTACTCCTGCAACTACTCCTGCTACTACTACTACTACTATAGTACTACCAGTACTACTACTACTCCTACTACTACTACTACTACTACTACAACTACTACTGCTATTCCTACTACTAGTATTGCTCCTACTACTACTACTACTCCTACTCCTACTACTACTACTCCTGCTACTACTCCTGCTCCTACTACTCCTGCTTCTACTACTACTACTTGTCCTACTACTGCTCCTCCTACTGCTCCTACTCCTGCTACTGCTACTGCAACTGCTACTACTACTGCTACTCTTGCTGCTACTACTACTGCTGCTATTGTTACAGCTACTGCTACTACTACTACTACTTCTACTACTACTACTACTACTACTACTACTACTACTACTACTACTCCTACTACTGCTGCTACTACTGCTGCTACTACTCCTGCTACTACTCCTGCTACTACTACTGCTACTAATATTACTGCTACTACTACTACTACTACTACTGCTACTCCTACTACTACTGCTCTAGCTACTGCTACTGCTCCTGCTGCTGCTGCTCCTACTACTACTACTACTACTACTACTACTACTACTACTACTACTACTACTGCTACTGCTACTACTACTGCTCTAGCTACTGCTACTGCTCCTGCTGCCGCTGCTCCTACTGCAGCTACTACAGCTAGCGCTAATGCTACTGCTGCTGCTACTACTACTACTACTACTACCACCACTACTACTGCTGCTACTACTACTACTGCTGCTACTACTGCTGCTACTACTTCTGCTACTTCTACTAATAGTGCTGCTACTACTACTGCTACTACTACTACTGCTACTCCTAGTACTACTACTTCTATTGTTACTGCTACTGCTACTACTACTACTAATTCTACTACTACTACTACTGTTACTACTACTGCGCCTACTACTGCTGCTACTACTCCTGCTACTACTCCTGCTACTACTACTGCTACTAATATTACTGCTACTACTACTACTGCTACTACTACTACTGCTACTCCTACTACTACTACTGCTCTAGCTACTGCTACTGCTCCTGTTGCTGCTGCTCCTACTGCTACTACTACAACTAGCGCTAATGCTACTACTACTACTACAGTACTACTACTACTACTACTACTACTACCACTACTACTAATACTACTACTACTACTACTGCTGCTACTACTACTACTGCTGCTACTTCTACTAATAGTGCTGCTACTACTACTACTACTGCTACTACTACTACTGCTACTCCTACTACTACTGCTCTAGCTACTGCTACTGCTCCTGCTGCTGCTGCTCCTACAGTTGCTACTACTACAGCTA
>OV702288.1:252251537-252254037 GCA_916181665.1 Avena sativa | reverse complement strand
TACTACTACTACTGCTGCTAATTCTACTAATAGTGCTGCTACTACTACTACTACTGCTACTACTACTACTTCTACTCCTACTACTACTGCTCTAGCTACTGCTACTGCTCCTGCTGCTGCTGCTCCTACAGTTGCTACTACTACAGCTAGCGCTAATGCTACTGCTACTACTACTACTACTACTACCACTACTACTACTACTTCTACTACTACTGCTACTACTACTCCTGCAACGACTCCTGCTACTACTACTCCTCCTCCTCCTACTACTACTACTACTACTACTACTACTACTCCTGCTACTACTACTACTATAGTACTACTACTACTACTACTCCTACTACTACTACTACTACTACTACTACTCCTACTACAACTACTACTGCTACTCCTACTACCAGTATTGCTCCTACTACTACTACAACAACTACTACTACTACTACTACTACTACTACTCCTGCTACTACTCCTGCTCCTACTACTCCTGCTTCTACTCCTACTACTTGTCCTACTACTGCTCCTCCTACTGCTCCTACTCCTGCTACTGCTACTACTACTCCTGCTGCTACTAATATTGCTGCTATTGTTACTACTACTACTACTACTACTACTACTAGTGCTCCTACTACTGCTACTACTACTGCTACTACTACTCCTGCAACGACTCCTGCTACTACTACTCCTCCTCCTCCTCCTCCTCCTCCTCCTACTACTACTACTACTACTACTCCTGCAACTACTCCTGCTACTACTACTACTACTATAGTACTACCAGTACTACTACTACTCCTACTACTACTACTACTACTACAACTACTACTGCTATTCCTACTACTAGTATTGCTCCTACTACTACTACTACTCCTACTCCTACTACTACTACTCCTGCTACTACTCCTGCTCCTACTACTCCTGCTTCTACTACTACTACTTGTCCTACTACTGCTCCTCCTACTGCTCCTACTCCTGCTACTGCTACTGCAACTGCTACTACTACTGCTGCTGCTACTGCTACTCTTGCTGCTACTACTACTGCTGCTATTGTTACAGCTACTGCTACTACTACTACTACTTCTACTACTACTACTACTACTACTACTACTACTACTACTACTACTACTACTCCTACTACTGCTGCTACTACTGCTGCTACTACTCCTGCTACTACTCCTGCTACTACTACTGCTACTAATATTACTGCTACTACTACTACTACTACTACTGCTACTCCTACTACTACTGCTCTAGCTACTGCTACTGCTCCTGCTGCTGCTGCTCCTACTACTACTACTACTACTACTACTACTACTACTACTACTACTACTACTGCTACTGCTACTACTACTGCTCTAGCTACTGCTACTGCTCCTGCTGCCGCTGCTCCTACTGCAGCTACTACAGCTAGCGCTAATGCTACTGCTGCTGCTACTACTACTACTACTACTACCACCACTACTACTGCTGCTACTACTACTACTGCTGCTACTACTGCTGCTACTACTTCTGCTACTTCTACTAATAGTGCTGCTACTACTACTGCTACTACTACTACTGCTACTCCTACTACTACTACTTCTATTGTTACTGCTACTGCTACTACTACTACTAATTCTACTACTACTACAACTGTTACTACTACTGCGCCTACTACTGCTGCTACTACTCCTGCTACTACTCCTGCTACTACTACTGCTACTAATATTACTGCTACTACTACTACTGCTACTACTACTACTGCTACTCCTACTACTACTACTGCTCTAGCTACTGCTACTGCTCCTGTTGCTGCTGCTCCTACTGCTACTACTACAACTAGCGCTAATGCTACTACTACTACTACAGTACTACTACTACTACTACCACTACTACTAATACTACTACTACTACTACTGCTGCTACTACTACTACTGCTGCTACTTCTACTAATAGTGCTGCTACTACTACTACTACTGCTACTACTACTACTGCTACTCCTACTACTACTGCTCTAGCTACTGCTACTGCTCCTGCTGCTGCTGCTCCTACAGTTGCTACTACTACAGCTAGCGCTAATGCTACTGCTACTACTACTACTACTACTACTACTACCACTACTACTACTACTTCTACTACTACTGCTACTACTACTCCTGCAACGACTCCTGCTACTACTACTCCTCCTACTACTACTACTACTACTACTACTACTACTACTCCTGCTACTACTACTACTATAGTACTACTACTACTACTACTCCTACTACTACTACTACTACTACTACTACTACTACTCCTACTACAACTACTACTGCTACTCCTACTACCAGTATTGCTCCTACTGCTACTACAACTACTACTACTACTACTACTACTACTACTACTACTACTCCTGCTACTACTCCTGCTCCTACTACTCCTGCTTCTACTCCTACTACTTGTCCTACTACTGCTCCTCCTACTGCTCCTACTCCTGCTACTTCTACTACTACTCCTGCTGCTACTAATATTGCTGCTATTGTTA
>OV702288.1:252239037-252241537 GCA_916181665.1 Avena sativa | reverse complement strand
CTCCTACTACTGCTCTAGCTACTGGTACTGCTACTGCTGCTGCTGCTCCTACAGTTGCTACTACTACAGCTAGCGCTAATGCTACTGCTACTACTACTACTACTACTACTACTACTACTACTACTACTACCACTACTACTACTACTGTTACTACTACTGCTACTACTACTGCTACTACTACTTCTGCAACGACTCCTGCTACTACTCCTCCTCCTCCTCCTCCTACTACTACTAATACTACTACTACTACTACTACTACTACTCCTGCAACTACTCCTGCTACTACTACTACTACTACTACTACTACTACTATAGTACTACTACTACTACTACTACTACTCCTACTACTACTACTACTCCTACTACAACTACTACTGCTACTCCTACTACTAGTATTGCTCCTACTACTACTACTACTACTACTACTACTACTACTACTCCTGCTACTACTCCTGCTCCTACTACTCCTGCTTATACTCCTACTACTTGTCCTACTACTGCTCCTCCTACTGCTCCTACTCCTGCTTCTGCTACTGCAACTGCTACTACTACTGCTGCTGCTACTGCTACTCCTGCTACTACTACTACTGCTGCTATTGTTACTGCTACTGCTACTACTACTACTACTTCTACTACTACTACTACTGTTACTACTACTACTGTTACTACTACTACTACTGCTCCTACTACTGCTGCTACTACTCCTGCTACTACTACATCTACTAATATTACTGCTACTACTACTACTACTGCTAGTACTGCTACTCCTACTACTACTGCTCTAGCTACTGCTACTGCTCCTGCTGCTGCTGTCCTACTGCTACTACTACAACTAGCGCTAATGCTACTACTACTACTACTACTGCTACTGCTGCTACTACTACTACAACCACTACTACTACTACTACTACTACTACTACTACTACTACTACTACTACTACTACTACTACTACCACTACTACTGCTGCTACTACTACAACTGCTGCTACTACTGCTGCTACTTCTACTAATAGTGCTGCTACTACTACTACTGCTACTCCTACTACTACTGCTCTAGCTACTGCTACTGCTCCTGCTGCTGCTGCTCCTACAGTTGCTACTACTACAGCTAGCGCTAATGCTACTACTACTACTACTACTGCTACTACTACTACTATTGCTCCTACTACTACTATTGCTACTACTGCTGCTACTACTGCTACTACTGCTACTGCTACTGCTACTACTCCTACTACTACTGCTACTGCTACTACTACTACTACTCCTCCTACTGCTACTGCTACTACTACTGCTAGTACTACTGCTACTACTGCTACTACTGATGGTGCTACTACTACTACTACTGCTGGTGCTACTGCTGCTACTACTGCTGCTACTACTACTACTACTACTACTACTGCTTCTACTACGACTACTACTACTACTACTACTAATACTACTACTACCACCACTGCTACTACTACTACTACTCCTGCAACGACTCCTGCTACTACTACTCCTACTACTACTACTCCTGCCACTACTATTGCTACTGCTACTGCAACTGCTACTATTACTGCTGCTGCTACTGCTACTCCTGCTGCTACTACTACTGCTGCTATTGTTACTGCTACTACTACTACTACTACTACTACTACTACTACTACTACTACTACTACTTATACTACTACTTTTACTACTACTACTGTTACTACTACTACAACTGCTCCTACTACTCCTGCTACTACTACTGCTAATACTACTACTACTCCTACTACTACTACTACTGCTACTCCTACTACTACTGCTCTAGCTACTGCTACTGCTCCTGCTGCTGCTGCTGCTACTACAGCTAGCGCTAATGCTACTGCTGCTGCTGCTACTACTACTACTACTACCACTACGACTCCTGCTACTACTACTCCTGCTACTACTACTCCTGCGACTACTATTTCTACTGCTACTTCAACTGCTACTATTACTGCTGTTGCTGCTACTGCTACTACTACTGCTGCTATTGTTACTGCTACTGCTAGTACTACTACTACTACTACTACTACTTAAACTACTACTTTTACTACTACTACTGTTACTACTACTACTACTGCTCCTACTACTCCTGCTACTACTCCTGCTAGTACTCCTGCTACTACAACTGCTACTAATACTATTGCTACTACTACTACTGCTACTACTACTACTACTACTACTGCTGCTACTCCTACTACTACTGCTCTAGCTACTGCTACTGATCCTGCTGCTGCTGCTCCTACTGCTGTCACTACAGCTAGCGCTAATGCTACTGCTGCTGCTACTACTACTACTACTACCACCACTACTACTGGTGCTACTACAACTACTGCTGCTACTACTGCTGCTACTACTTCTGCTACTTCTACTAATAGTGATGCTACTACTACTACCTCTACTACTACTACTGCTTCTCCTACTACTACTGCTTCTATTGTTACTGCTACTGCTACTACTACTACTACTTCTACTACTACTACTACTGTTACTA
>OV702288.1:252231537-252234037 GCA_916181665.1 Avena sativa | reverse complement strand
CTACTCCTGCTGCTACTACTACTGCTGCTATTGTTACTGCTACTGCAACTACTACTACTACTTATACTACTACTTTTACTACTACTACTGTTACTACTACTACTACTGCTCCTACTACTCCTGCTACTTCTCCTGCTACTACTACTGCTACTACTACTCCTCCTACTACTACTACTACTACTACTACTACTACTACTACTACTACTGCTACTCCTACTACAACTGCTCTAGCTACTGCTACTGCTCCTGCTGCTGCTGCTCCTACTGCTGCTACTACAGCTAGCTCTAATGCTACTGCTGCTGCTACTAATATTACTGCTACTACTACTACTGCTACTCATACTACTACTGCTCTAGCAACTGCTACTACTCCTGCTGCTGCTGCTCCTACTGCTACTACTTCAACTAGCGCTAATGCTACTACTACTACTACCACTAGTACTACTACTACTGCTGCTACAACTACTACTGCTACTACTACTGCTGCTACTTCTACTAATAGTGCTGCTACTACTACTACTCTACTACTACTACTACTGCTACTCCTACTACTACTGCTCTAGCTACTGCTACTGCTCCTGCTGCTGCTGCTCCTACAGTTGCTACTACTACAGCTAGCGCTAATGCTACTGCTGCTACTACTACTACTAGTGCTCCTACTACTACTATTGCTACTACTGCTGCTACTACTGCTACTACTGCTACTGCTACTGCTACTACTCCTACTACTACTACTACTACTACTACTACTGCTACTGCTACTACTACTACTCCTCCTACTGCTACTACTAATACTGCTAGTACTACTGCTACTACTGCTGATACTACTGATGGTGCTACTACTACTACTAGTGCTGGTGCAACTGCTGCTACTACTACTGCTACTACTACTACTACTACTGCTACTGCTACTACGACTACTACTACTACTACTACTACTAATACTACTACTACCACCACTGCTACTACTACTATTCCTGCAACGACTCCTGCTACTACTACTCCTGCTACTACTACTCCAGCCACTACTATTGCTACTGCTACTTCAACTGCTACTATTACTGCTGCTGCTGCTACTGCTACTCCTGCTGCTACTACTACTACTGCTATTGTTACTACTACTGCTACTACTACTACTACTTCTCCTACTACTACTGCTACTACTACTACTTCGGCTACTCCTCCTCCTCCTCCTCCTCCTCCTACTACTACTACTACTACTACTACTATGACTACTACTGCTACTGCTACTCCTACTACTACTATTGCTCCTACTACTGCTTTTACTACTACTACTGTTACTACTACTACTACTCCTGCTACTACTCCTGCTACTACTCCTGCTACTACTACTCCTCCTACTACTACTACTACTGCTACTCCTACTACTACTGCTCTAGCTACTGCTACTTCTCCTGCTCCTACTGCTGCTGCTGCTGCTACTACTACTACTACTACTACTACTACAACTACGACTCCTTCTACTACTACTCCTGCTACTACTACTCCTGCCACTACTATTGCTACTGCTACTGCAACTACTACTATTACTGCTGCTGCTGCTACTGCTACTCCTACTGCTACTACTACTGCTGCTATTGTTACTGCTACTGCTACTACTACTACTACTTATACTACTACTTTTACTACTACTACTGTTACTACTACTATTGCTCCTACTAGTCCTGCTACTACTCCTGCTACTACTCCTGCTACTACTACTGCTACTAATACTACTGCTACTACTACTACTACTACTACTACTACTACTACTACCACTACTACTGCTGCTACTACTACTGCTGCTACTACTGCTGCTACTTCTACTAATAGTGCTGCTACTACTACTACTTCTACTACTACTACTACTACTGCTATTGTTACTGCTACTGCTACTACTACTACTACTATTGTTACTACTACTACTACTGCTCCTACTACTGCTGCTACTACTCCTGCTACTACTCCTGCTACTACTCCTGCTACTACTACTGCTACTACTACTACTACTAATATTACTTCTACTACTACTACTGCTACTACTACTACTGCTACTCCTACTACTACTGCTCTAGCTACTGCTACTGCTCCTGCTGCTGCTGCTCCTACTGCTACTACTACATCTAGCGCTAATGCTGTTACTACTACTACTACTACTACTACTGCTACTGCTGCTACTACTACTACCACTAGTACTACTACTACTACTACCACTACTACTGCTGCTACTACTACTACTGCTGCTACTTCTACTAATAGTGCTGCTACTACTACTACTGCTACTACTACTACTCCTACTCCTAATACTACTGCTGCTATTGTTACTGCTACTGCTACTACTACTACTTCTACTACTACTACTACTGTTACTACTACTGCTCCTACTATTGCTGCTACTACTCCTGCTACTACTCCTGCTACTACTCCTGCTACTACTACTGCTACTACTACTGCTACTAATATTACTGCTACTACTACTGCTACTACTACTACTGCTACT
>OV702288.1:252221537-252224037 GCA_916181665.1 Avena sativa | reverse complement strand
CTGCTATTGTTACTGCTACTGCTACTACTACTACTTATACTACTACTTTTACTACTACTACTACTGTTACTACTACTATTGCTCCTACTAGTCCTGCTACTACTCCTGCTACTACTCCTGCTACTACTACTGCTACTAATACTACTGCTACTACTACTACTACTACTACTACTACTACTACTACTACTACTACTACTACCACTACTACTGCTGCTACTACTACTGCTCCTACTACTGCTGCTACTTCTACTAATAGTGCTGCTACTACTACTACTGCTACTCCTACTACTACTGCTGCTATTGTTACTGCTACTGCTACTACTACTACTACTTCTACTACTACTGTTACTACTACTACTGCTCCTACTACTGCTGCTACTACTCCTGCTACTACTCCTGCTACTACTCCTGCTACTACTACTACTACTACTACTACTACTACTAATATTACTGCTACTACTACTACTGCTACTACTACTACTGCTACTCCTACTACTACTGCTCTAGCTACTCCTACTGCTCCTGCTGCTGCTGCTCCTACTGCTACTACTACAACTAGCGCTAATGCTACTACTACTACTACTACTGCTACTGCTGCTACTACTACTACCACTAGTACTACTACTACTACTACTACTACTACCACTACTACTACTGCTGCTGCTACTACTACTACTGCTGCTACTACTGCTGCTACTTCTACTAATAGTGCTGCTACTACTACTACTACTGCTACTACTACTACTCCTACTCCTACTACTACTGCTGCTATTGTTACTACTACTGCTACTACTACTACTACTACTTCTACTACTACTACTACTGTTACTACTATTACTGCTCCTACTATTGCTGCTACTACTCCTGCTACTACTCCTGCTACTACTACTGCTACTACTACTGCTACTAATATTACTGCTACTACTACTGCTACTACTACTACTGCTACTCCTACTACTACTGCTCTAGCTACTGCTACTGCTCCTGCTGCTGCTGCTCCTACTGCTACTACTACAACTAGCGCTAATGCTACTACTACTACTACTACTACTACTACTACTGCTACTGCTGCTACTACTACTACCACTAGTACTACTACTACTACTACTACTACTACCACTACTACTACTGCTGCTACTACTACTACTGCTGCTACTACTGCTGCTACTTCTACTAATAGTGCTGCTACTACTACTACTACTACTGCTACTCCTACTACTACTGCTCTAGCTACTCCTACTGCTCCTGCTGCTGCTGCTCCTACAGTTGCTACTACTACAGCTAGCGCTAATGCTACTGCTGCTACTACTACTACTACTACTATTGCTACTACTTCTGCTACTACTGCTACTGCTACTACTACTACTGCTACTGCTACTACTCCTACTACTACTACTACTGCTACTGCTACTACTACTACTACTCCTACTGCTACTACTACTACTGCTACTACTGCTGCTACTACTGATGGTGCTACTACTACTACTAGTGCTGGTGCTACTGCTGCTACTACTACTGCTACTACTACTGCTACTACTAATACTACTACTACTACTAATACTACTACTACCACCACTGCTACTACTACTGCTACTACTACTCCTGCAACGACTCCTGCTACTACTACTCCTGCTACTACTACTCCTGCCACTACTATTGCTACTGCTACTGCAACTGCTACCATTACTGCTGCTGATGCTACTGCTACTCCTGCTGCTACTACTATTGCTGCTATTGTTACTGCTACTGCTACTACTACTACTACTACTACTTATACTACTACTTTTACTACTACTACTGTTACTACTACTACTACTGCTCCTACTACTCCTGCTACTACTCCTGCTACTACTACTGCTACTACTACTCCTACTACTACTACTACTACTACTACTGCTACTCCTACTACTACTGCTCTAGCTACTGCTACTGCTCCTGCTGCTGCTACTCCTACTGCTGCTACTACAGCTAGCGCTAATGCTACTGCTGCTGCTACTACTACTCCTACTACTACTACTACTACTACAACTACGACTCCTGCTACTACTACTCCTGCTACTACTACTCCTGCCACTACTATTGCTACTGCTACTGCAACTGCTACTATTACTGCTGCTGCTGCTACTGCTACTCCTGCTGCTACTACTACTGCTGCTATTGTTACTGCTACTGCTACTACTACTACTTATACTACTACTTTTACTACTACTACTGTTACTACTACTACTACTGCTCCTACTAGTCCTGCTACTACTCCTGCTAGTACTCCTGCTACTACTGCTACTAATACTACTGCTACTACTACTACTGCTACTACTACTACTACTGCTACTCCTACTACTACTGCTCTAGCTACTGCTGCTGCTCCTACTGCTGCTACTACAGCTAGCGCTAATGCTACTGCTGCTACTACTACTACTACTACTACTACTACCACTACTACTGCTGCTACTACTACTGCTGCTGCTACTACTGCTGCTACTTCTACTAATACTGCTGC
>OV702288.1:252179037-252181537 GCA_916181665.1 Avena sativa | reverse complement strand
AATACTACTGCTACTACTACTACTGCTACTACTACTACTACTGCTACTCCTACTACTACTGCTACTGCTCCTGCTGCTGCTCCTACTACTGCTACTACAGCTAGCGCTAATGCTACTCCTGCTGCTACTACTACTACTACTACTACTACTACTACTACTACTACTACTACTACTACTACTACTGCTACCGCTACTTCTGCTACTACTACTACTACTGCTGGTACAGCTACTACTACTGCTGCTACTACTACTCCTGCTACTACTCCTGCTACTGCTACTACTACTGCTACTTCTACTACTGCTGCTGCTGCTACTACTACTGCTTCTGCCACTACTACTGCTGCTACTGCTACTTCTACTACTACTACTTCTACTGCTACCACTGCTACTGCTACTGCTACTACCACTACTACAACTGCCACTACTCCTGCTACTACCACTACTAATGCTACTGCTACTCCTACTACTCCTACTACTACTACTACTACTCCTCCTACTACTACTACTACTGCTACTACTAGTACTCCTGCTACTACTCCTACACCTACTACTGCTTCTACTACTTCTCTTACTTCTACTACTACTATGACTACTATTGCTACTGCTACTCCTACTACTACCATTGCTCCTACTACTACTACTACTACTACTGCTACTACTGCTGCTACTGCTACTACTGCTACTGCTACTGCTACTACTACTGGTATTGCTATTGCTGCTACTGCTACTACTGCTACTACTACTACTGCTACTGCTATTGCTGCTAATACTACCACTACTACTACTGGTACTTCTACTACTACTACTACTACTACTACTACTACTACTACTACTACTACTACTACTACTACTACTACTACTACTACTACTACTACTTCTACTTCTACTACTACTACTGCTCCTACTGCTGTTGCTGCTACTACTACTACTACCACTACTACTACTACTAGTGCTGGTGCTACTGCTGCTACTACTGCTACTACTTTTGCTACTACCGGCTACTACTACTACTACCACTACTACTACTACTGCTACTACTACTGCTACTATTACTGCTACTACTACTCCTGCAACGACTCCTGCTACTCCTCCTCCTCCTCCTCCTCCTCCTACTACTACTACTACTACTACTACTACTACTACTACTACTACTACTACTACTACTACTACTACTACTCCTGCAACTACTCCTGCTACTACTACTACTACTATAGTACTACTACTACTACTACTACTACTACTACTACTACTCCTACTACTACTACTACTCCTACTACAACTACTACTGCGACTCCTACTACTAGTATTGCTCCTACTACTACTACTACTACTACTACTACTACTACTACTACTACTACTACTACTACTACTACTGTTACTACTACTACTACTACTCCTACTGCTACTGCTACTACTACTGCTAGTACTACTGCTACTACTGCTACTACTGCTGCTACTACTGATGGTGCTACTACTACGACTACTGCTGGTGCTACTGCTGCTACTACTGCTGCTACTACGACTACTACTACTACTACTACCACCACTGCTACTACTACTACTACCACCACTGCTACTACTACTGCTACTACTACTCCTGCAACGACTCCTGCTACTACTACTCCTGCTACTACTACTCCTGCCACTACTATTGCTACTGCTACTGCAACTGCTTCTATTACTGCTACTGCTACTGCTGCTGCTACTACTGCTGCTGCTATTGTTACTGCTACTGCTACTACTACTACTACTACTACTACTTATACTACTACTACTGTTACTACTACTACTACTACTGCTCCTACTACTCCTGCTACTACTCCTGCTACTACTCCTGCTACTACTACTGCTACTAATACTACTGCTACTACTACTACTGCTACTACTACTACTGCTACTCCTACTACTACTACTGCTACTACTCCTGCTACTACTACTAATGCTACTGCTACTCCTACTACTACTACTACTACTCCTACTACTACTACTGCCACTACTAGTACTCCTGCTACTACTCCTACACCTACTACTACTTCTCCTACTTCTCTTACTACTACTACTATGACTACTATTGCTACTGCTACTCCTACTACTACCATTGCTCCTACTACTACTACTACTACTACTGCTACTACTGCTGCTACTGCTACTACTGCTACTACTACTACTGGTACTGCTATTGCTGCTACTGCTACTACTGCTACTACTACTGCTACTACTACTAGTGCTACTGCTATTGTTGCTACTACTACCACAACTACTACTACTGGTACTGCTACTACTACTACTACTACTACTACTACTACTTCTACTACTACTACTACTACTACTACTACTACTACTACTACTACTACTACTACTTCTACTACTACTACTACTGCTCCTACTGCTGCTACTACTGCTGTTGGTGCTACTACTACTACTACTACCACTACTACTACTACTACTACTACTACTAGTGCTGGTGCTACTGCTGCTACTTCTGCTACTACTTTTGCTA
>OV702288.1:252154037-252166537 GCA_916181665.1 Avena sativa | reverse complement strand
TCTGCTACTACCGGCTACTACTACTACTACTACTACTACTACTACTACTACTACCACCACTACTACTACTGCTACTACTACTCCTGCAACGACTCCTGCTACTACTCCTCCTCCTCCTCCTCCTCCTACTACTACTACTACTACTACTACTACTACTACTACTACTACTACTCCTGCAACTACTCCTCCTACTACTACTCCTCCTCCTCCTCCTCCTCCTCCTACTACTACTACTACTACTATAGTACTACTACTACTACTCCTACTACTACTACTACTACTACTACTACTTCTACTACTAGTATTGCTCCTACTACTACTACTACTACTACTACTACTACTACTACTACTCCTACTGTTACTGCTACTACTACTGCTAGTACTACTGCTAGTACTACTGCTACTACTGCTACTACTGCTGCTACTACTGATGGTGCTACTACTACTAGTACTGCTGGTGCTACTGCTGCTACTACTGCTACTACTACTACTACTGCTACTGCTACTACGGCAACTACTACTCCTACTACTACTACTACTACTACTACTACTACTACTACCACCACTGCTACTACTACTCCTGCCACTACTATTGCTACTGCTACTGCAACTGCTACTATTACTGCTGCTGCTACAGCTACTGCTACTACTGTTGCTGCTATTGTTACTGCTACTGCTACTACTACTACTACTACTACTTATACTACTACTTTTACTACTACTACTGTTACTACTACTACTACTGCTCCTACTACTCCTGCTACTACTACTACTACTAATACTACTGCTACTACTACTACTGCTACTACTACTACTACTGCTACTCCTACTACTACTGCTACTACTCCTGCTACTACTACTAATGCTACTGCTACTCCTACTACTACTACTGCTACTACTAGTACTCCTGCTACTACTCCTACACCTACTACTACTTCTCCTACTTCTCTTACTACTACTACTATGACTACTATTGCTACTGCTACTCCTACTACTACCATTGCTCCTACTACTACTACTACTACTGCTACTACTGCTGCTACTGCTACTACTGCTACTACTACTACTGGTACTGCTATTGCTGCTACTGCTACTACTACTGCTACTACTACTAGTGCTACTGTTATTGCTGCTACTACCACTACTACTACTACTGGTACTGCTACTACTACTACTACTACTGCTGCTACTGCTACTACTACTACTACTACTACTTCTACTACTACTACTGCTCCTACTGCTGCTACTACTGTTGTTGCTGCTGCTACTACTACTACTACCACTACTACTACTAGTGTTGGTGCTACTGCTGCTACTACTGCTACTACTTCTGCTACTACCGGCTACTACTACTACTACTACTACTACTACTACTACTACTACTACTACTACTACTACTACCACTACTACTACTGCTACTACTACTGCTACTACTACTCCTGCAACGACTCCTGCTACTACTACTACTACTCCTCCTCCTCCTCCTCCTACTACTACTACTACTACTACTACTACTCCTGCAACTACTCCTGCTACTACTACTACTATAGTACTACTACTACTACTACTCCTACTACTACTACTACTACTCCTACTACTAGTATTGCTCCTACTACTACTACTACTACTGCTACTACTACTACTACTCCTACTGCTACTGCTACTACTACTGCTAGTACTACTGCTACTACTGCTGCTACTACTGATGGTGCTACTACTACTAGTACTGCTGGTGCTACTACTGCTACTACTACTACTCCTACTGCTACTGCTACTACGACAACTACTACTACTACTCCTACTACTACTACTACTACTACTACTACTACCACCACTGCTACTACTACTGCTACTACTACTCCTGCAACGACTCCTGCTACTGCTCCTGCTACTACTACTCCTGCCACTACTATTGCTACTGCTACTGCAACTGCTACTATTACTGCTGCTGCTGCTACTGCTACTCCTTTTGCTAATACTGCTGCTGCTATTGTTACTGCTACTGCTACTACTACTACTACTTATACTACTACTTTTACTACTACTACTACTACTGCTCCTACTACTCCTGCTACTACTCCTACTACTACTCCTGCTACTACTACTGCTACTAATACTACTGCTAGTACTAGTACTGCTACTACTAGTACTACTGCTACTCCTACTGCTACTAATACTACTGCTAGTACTAGTACTGCTACTACTAGTACTACTGCTACTCCTACTACTACTACTCTAGCTTCTGCTACTCCTACTACTCCTGCTGCTGCTCCTACTACTGCTACTACAGCTAGCGCTAATGCTACTCCTGCTGCTACTACTACTACTACTACTAGTAGTACTACTACTGCTACCGCTACTTCTGCTACTACTACTACTACTGCTGCTACAACTACTACTACTGCCGCTACTACTACTCCTGCTACTACTCCTGCTACTACTACAACTACTGCTACTACTAATGCTGCTTCTACTACTGCTGCTGCTGCTACTACTACTGCTTCTGCTACTACTACTGCTGCTACTGCTACTTCTACTACTACTACTTCTACTGCTACCACTGCTACTACTACTGCTACTACCACTACTACTGCTACTACTCCTGCTACTACTCCTGCTACTGCTACTACTAATGCTACTGCTACTCCTACTACTACTACTTCTACTACTACTACTCCTACTACTACTGCTACTACTTGTACTCCTGCTACTACTCCTACACCTACTACTACTTCTACTACTTCTCTTACTACTACTACTACTATGACTACTATTGCTACTGCTACTCCTACTACTACAATTGCTCCTACTACTACTACTAGTGCTACTACTGCTGCTACTGCTACTACTGCTACTGCTACTACTACTACTACTACTACTACTGGTACTGCTATTGCTGCTAGTGCTACTACTACTGCTACTACTACTACTGCTACTGCTATTGCTGCTACTACTACCACTACTACTACTGGTACTGCTACTACTACTCCTACTACTACTACTACTACTACTGCTACTGCTACTACTACTACTACTACTACTTCTACTACTACTACTGCTCCTACTGCTGCTACTACTGCTGTTGCTGCTACTACTACTACTACTACCACTACTACTACTAGTGCTGGCGCTACTGCTGCTACTACTGCTACTACTTTTGCTACTACCGGCTACTACTACTACTACTGCTACTACTACTACTACTGCTACTACTACTACTCCTGCAACGACTCCTGCTACTACTACTCCTCCTCCTCCTCCTACTACTACTACTACTACTACTACTACTGCAACTACTCCTGCTGCTATTGGTACTGCTACTACTACTACTATAGTACTACTACTACTACTACTACTACTACTACTCCTACTACAACTACTACTGCTACTCCTACTACTAGTATTGCTCCTACTACTACTACTACTACTACTACTACTACTACTAGTACTACTGCTGCTACTACTACTACTACTGCTACTGCTACTACTACTGCTAGTACTACTGCTACTACTGCTACTACTGATGGTGCTACTACTACTACTACTGCTGGTGCTACTACTGCTGATACTACTACTACTACTACCACCAGCACTGCTACTACTACTGCTACTACTACTCCTGCAACGACTCCTGCTACTACTACTCCTGCTACTACTACTCCTGCCACTACTATTGCTACTGCTACTGCAACTGCTACTATTACTGCTGCTGCTGCTACTGCTACTCCTGCTGCTACTACTGCTGCTGCTATTGTTACTGCTACTGCTACTACTACTACTACTACTTATACTACTACTTTTACTACTACTACTACTACTGCTCCTACTACTTTTTACTACTTCTGCTACTACTACTGCTACTAATACTACTGCTACTACTACTGCTACTACTACTACTACTGCTACTCCTACTACTACTGCTCTAGCTACTGCTCTGCTCCTGCTGCTGCTCCTACTACTGCTACTACAGCTAGCGCTAATGCTACTCCTGCTGCTACTACTACTACTACTACTACTACTACTACCACTGCTACCGCTACTTCTGCTACTACTACTACTACTACTGCTGCTACAGCTACTACTACTGCTGCTACTACTACTCCTGCTACTACTCCTGCTACTACTCCTACTACTACTACTGCTGCTACTATTACTACTGCTTCTGCTACCACTACTGCTGCTACTGCTACTTCTACTACTACTACTTCTACTGCTACCACTGCTACTGCTACTGCTACTACCACTACTACTACTGCTACTACTCCTGCTACTACTACTACTAATGCTACTGCTACTCCTCCTACTACTACTACTACTAGTACTCCTGCTACTACTCCTACCTACTACTACTTCTACTACTTCTCTTACTACTACTACTACTACTATGACTACTATTGCTACTGCTATTCCTACTACTACAATTGCTCCTACTACTACTACTACTACTACTACTACTACTACTACTACTACTACTACTACTGCTACTACTGCTGCTACTGCTACTGCTACTACTACTACTGGTACTGCCACTACTACTGCTACTACTACTGCTACTACTGCTACTGCTATTGCTGCTACTACTACCACTACTACTACTACTGGTACTGCTACTACTACTACTACTACTACTACTACTACTACTACTACTACTACTGCTACTGCTACTACTACTACTACTTCTACTACTACTACTGCTCCTACTGCTGCTAGTACTGCTGTTGCTGCTACTACTACTACTAGTACTACGACTACTACTACTAGTGCTGGTGCTACTGCTGCTACTACTGCTACTACTTTTGTTACTACCGGCTACTACTACTACTACTACCACTACTACTACTACTGCTACTACTACTGCTACTACTACTGCTACTACGACTCCTGCTACTACTGCTCCTCCTCCTCCTCCTCCTCCTCCTCCTCCTACTACTACTACTACTACTACTACTACTCCTGCAACTACTCCTGCTACTACTACTACTACTACTATAGTACTACTACTACTACTCCTCCTCCTACTACTACTACTTCTCCTACTACAACTACTACTGCTACTCCTACTACTACTACTACTACTACTACTACTACTACTACTACTACTACTGCTACTACTGCTGCTACTGCTATTGCTACTGCTACTACTACTACTGGTACTGCTACAACTACTGCTCCTACTACTACTACTACTACTGCTACTGCTATTGCTGCTATTACTACCACCCCTACTACTACTACTACTACTACTACTACTACTACTACTACTACTACCACTACTACTACTACTACTGCTACTACTACTGCTACTACGACTCCTGCTACTACTGCTCCTCCTCCTCCTCCTCCTCCTCCTACTACTACTACTACTACTACTACTACTACTACTACTCCTGCAACTACTCCTGCTACTACTACTACTATAGTACTACTACTACTACTACTACTACTACTACTACTCCTACTCCTACTACTACTTCTCCTACTACAACTACTACTGCTACTCCTCCTCCTCCTACTACTACTACTACTACTCCTGCTACTACACCTGCTCCTACTGCTCCTGCTCCTGCTACTGCTACTGCAACTGCTACTACTACTGCTGCTGCTGCTACTACTACTCCTGCTGCTACTACAACTACTGCTATTGTTATTGCTACTGCTACTACTACTACTACTACTTCTACTACTACTGTTACTACTACTACTAATACTGCTCCTACTACTGCTGCTACTACTCCTGCTACTACTCCTGCTACTACTATTGCTACTAATATTACTGCTACTACTAGTACTGCTACTACTACTACTACTCCTACTACTACTACTCTAGCTACTGCTACTGCTCCTGCTGCTGCTGCTCCTACTGCTACTACTACAACTAGCGCTAATGCTACTACTACTACTACTACTGCTACTGCTGCTACTACTACTACTACTGCTACTACTACTACTACTGCTGCTACTACTGCTGCTACTACTACTAGTACTACTACTACTACTACTACTCCTGCTACTACTCCTGCTCCTACTACTCCTGCTTATACTCCTACTACTTGTCCTACTACTGCTCCTCCTACTGCTCCTACTCCTGCTTCTGCTACTGCAACTGCTACTACTACTGCTGCTGCTACTGCTACTCCTGCTACTACTACTACTGCTGCTATTGTTACTGCTACTGCTACTACTACTACTACTTCTACTACTACTACTACTGTTACTGCTACTACTACTACTACTACTACTACTACTAGTACTACTGCTGCTACTACTACTACTACTGCTACTGCTACTACTACTGCTAGTACTACTGCTACTACTGCTACTACTGATGGTGCTACTACTACTACTACTGCTGGTGCTACTACTGCTGATACTACTACTACTACTACCACCAGCACTGCTACTACTACTGCTACTACTACTCCTGCAACGACTCCTGCTACTACTACTCCTGCTACTACTACTCCTGCCACTACTATTTCTACTGCTACTGCAACTGCTACTATTACTGCTGCTGCTGCTACTGCTACTCCTGCTGCTACTACTGCTGCTGCTATTGTTACTGCTACTGCTACTACTACTACTACTACTTATACTACTACTTTTACTACTACTACTACTACTGCTCCTACTACTTTTTACTACTTCTGCTACTACTACTGCTACTAATACTACTGCTACTACTACTGCTACTACTACTACTACTGCTACTCCTACTACTACTGCTCTAGCTACTGCTCTGCTCCTGCTGCTGCTCCTACTACTGCTACTACAGCTAGCGCTAATGCTACTCCTGCTGCTACTACTACTACTACTACTACTACTACCACTGCTACCGCTACTTCTGCTACTACTACTAATACTACTGCTGCTACAGCTACTACTACTGCTGCTACTACTACTCCTGCTACTACTCCTGCTACTACTCCTACTACTACTACTGCTGCTACTATTACTACTGCTTCTGCTACCACTACTGCTGCTACTGCTACTTCTACTACTACTACTTCTACTGCTACCACTGCTACTGCTACTGCTACTACCACTACTACTACTGCTACTACTCCTGCTACTACTACTACTAATGCTACTGCTACTCCTCCTACTACTACTACTACTAGTACTCCTGCTACTACTCCTACCTACTACTACTTCTACTACTTCTCTTACTACTACTACTACTACTACTATGACTACTATTGCTACTGCTATTCCTACTACTACAATTGCTCCTACTACTACTACTACTACTACTACTACTACTACTACTACTACTGCTACTACTGCTGCTACTGCTACTGCTACTACTACTACTGGTACTGCCACTACTACTGCTACTACTACTGCTACTACTGCTACTGCTATTGCTGCTACTACTACCACTACTACTACTACTGGTACTGCTACTACTACTACTACTACTACTACTACTACTACTACTGCTACTGCTACTACTACTACTACTTCTACTACTACTACTGCTCCTACTGCTGCTAGTACCGCTGTTGCTGCTACAACTACTACTAGTACTACGACTACTACTACTAGTGCTGGTGCTACTGCTGCTACTACTGCTACTACTTTTGTTACTACCGGCTACTACTACTACTACTACCACTACTACTACTACTGCTACTACTACTGCTACTACTACTGCTACTACGACTCCTGCTACTACTGCTCCTCCTCCTCCTCCTCCTCCTCCTCCTCCTCCTACTACTACTACTACTACTACTACTCCTGCAACTACTCCTGCTACTACTACTACTACTACTATAGTACTACTACTACTACTCCTCCTCCTACTACTACTACTTCTCCTACTACAACTACTACTGCTACTCCTACTACTACTACTACTACTACTACTACTACTACTACTACTACTACTACTACTACTACTGCTACTACTGCTGCTACTGCTATTGCTACTGCTACTACTACTACTGGTACTGCTACTACTACTGCTCCTACTACTACTACTGCTACTGCTATTGCTGCTATTACTACCACCACTACTACTACTACTACTACTACTACTACTACTACTACTACTACTACTACTACTACTACTACTACCACTACTACTACTACTACTGCTACTACTACTGCTACTACGACTCCTGCTACTACTGCTCCTCCTCCTCCTCCTACTACTACTACTACTACTACTACTACTACTACTACTACTACTACTACTACTACTACTACTACTACTCCTGCAACTACTCCTGCTACTACTACTACTATAGTACTACTACTACTACTACTACTACTACTACTACTACTACTACTCCTACTCCTACTACTACTTCTCCTACTACAACTACTACTGCTACTCCTCCTACTACTACTACTACTACTACTACTCCTGCTACTACACCTGCTCCTACTGCTCCTGCTCCTGCTACTGCTACTGCAACTGCTACTACTACTGCTGCTGCTGCTACTACTACTCCTGCTGCTACTACAACTACTGCTATTGTTATTGCTACTGCTACTACTACTACTACTACTTCTACTACTACTGTTACTACTACTACTAATACTGCTCCTACTACTGCTGCTACTACTCCTGCTACTACTCCTGCTACTACTATTGCTACTAATATTACTGCTACTACTAGTACTGCTACTACTACTACTACTCCTACTACTACTACTCTAGCTACTGCTACTGCTCCTGCTGCTGCTGCTCCTACTGCTACTACTACAACTAGCGCTAATGCTACTACTACTACTACTACTGCTACTGCTGCTACTACTACTACTACTGCTACTACTACTACTACTGCTGCTACTACTGCTGCTACTACTACTAGTACTACTCCTGCTACTACTCCTGCTACTACTACAACTGCTGCTACTACTACTGCTGCTTCTACTACTGCTGCTGTTGCTACTACTACTACTTCCGCTGCTACTACTGCTGCTACTGCTACTTCTACTACTACTTCTACTGCTACCACTGCTACTGCTACTACTACTGCTACTACTACTACTCCTACTACTACTCCTGCTACTACTACTACTACTACTAATGCTACTGCTACTCCTACCTATACTACTACTCCTCCTCCTCCTACTACTCCTGCTACTACTCCTGCTCCTACTCCTACTACTACTACTACTATTACTACTACTACTACTATTGTGACTACTATTGCTACTGCTACTCCTACTACTAAAATTGCTCCTACTACTACTGCTGCTACTGCTACTGCTACTGCTACTGCTACTACCGCTACTACTACTACTGCTACTACTACTACTACTACTACTACTACTACTACTTTTGCTACTGCTGCTACTACTTTTGCTACTGCTGCTACTACTTTTGCTACTGCTGCTACTACTGCTACTACTTTTGCTACTGCTACTACTACTACTACTACTACTACTACTACTACTACTACTACTACTACTACTACTACTACTACTACCACTACTACTACGACTGCTACTACTACTGCTACTACTACTCCTGCAACGACTCCTGCTACTACTACTCCTTCTACTACTAATGCTACTGCTACTGCAACTGCTACTACTACGACTACTACTCCTGCTTCTACTACTGCTGCTGCTGCTACTTCTACTGCTACTGCTACTTCTACTACTACTACTTCTACTGCTACCACTACTACTGCTACTTCTACTACTACTGCTGCTACTGCTACTACTACTACTACAACTGCTACTACTCCTGCTACTACTACTACTACTACTGCTACTCCTGCTACTACTGCTCCTACTACTACTTCTACTACTCCTACTACTCCTGCTACTACTCCTACTCCTACTCCTACTACTACTACTACTATTACTACTACTTCTACAATTGCTCCTACTACTACTTCTGCTACTACTACTGCTGCTACTGCTACTACTGCTACTGCTAGTACTACTACCGCTACTACTACTACTGCTACTACTACTACTGCTACTACTACTACTGCTACTACTACTTCTACTACTGCTGCTCCTACGGCTGCTACTACTGCTGCTGCTACTACTACTACTACTACTACTACTGCTGGTGCTGCTACTGTTGCGACTACTGCTACTACTGCTACTACTATTGCTACTGTTGCTACTACTACTACTACTACTACTACTACTACTAGTATCACTACTACTACTGCTACTACTACTGCTACTACTACCCCTGCAACGACTCCTGCTACTACTACTACTACTCTTGCTACTACTACTGCTACTGCTACTGCAACTTCTACTACTACTGCTGCTGCTGTTGCTACTGCTACTCCTACTGCTACTACTACTGCTGCTATTCGTACTGCTACTGCTGCTGCAACTTCTACTACTACTGCTGCTGCTGTTGCTACTGCTACTCCTACTGCTACTCCTACTACTATTGCTACTACTACTATGACTACTATTGCTACTGCTACTCCTACTACTACAATTGCTCCTACTACTACTACTGCTACTACTGTTGCTACTGCTACTGCTACTACCGCTACTACTATTGGTACTGCTAATACTACTGCTACTACTACAACTGCTACTCCTACTACTACTGCTACTACTACTTCTACTACTACTGCTGCTCCTACTGCTGCTGCTACTGCTCCTGCTACTACTACTACTACTACTACTACTACTACTACTACTACTGTTGCTGCTGCTGGTGCTACTGCTGCTACTACTTTTGCTACAACTGCTACTACTTTTGCTACTGCTGCTACTACTACTACTAATACTGCTACTACTACTGATACAGCTACTCCTGCAACGACTCCTGCTGCTACGACTGCTACTGCTACTGCAACTGCTACTACTACTCCTACTCCTACTCCTGCTACTACTCCTACTACTACTGCAACTGTTGCTGCTACTACTGCTTCTTCTACTACTGCTGCTGCTACTACTACTGCTTCTGCTGCTACTACTACTGCTACTGCTACTTCTACTACTACTACTTCTACTGCTACCACTGCTACTGCTACTGCTACTACTACTATTGTTACTGCTACTACTACTAGTACTGCTACTACTCCTGCTACTACTACTACTACTACTACTACTGCTACTACTACTACTGCTACTACTACTACTCCTGCTACTACTCCTACTACTACTACTACTACTACTACTGCTCCTACTACTACTGCTACTGCTACTACTCCTGCTACTACTACTACTACTAATGCTACTGCTACTCCTACTTCTACTACTACTCCTACTACTACTACTACTCCTGCCACCTCTCCTACTCCTACTCCTACTACTACTACTATTACTACTACTACTATTGTGACTACTACTACTACTGCTTCTACTCCTACTCCTACTCCTACCGCTACTCCTACTACTACAATTGCTCCTACTACTACTACTGCTGCTACTGCTACTGCTACTGCTACTACTGCTACTACTACTGCTACTACAGCTCCTACTACTACTGCTACTGGTACTACTACTACTGCTACTACTACTACTACTACTACTGCTACTACTGCTGCTACTACTACTACTACTACTACTACTACTACTACTACTGGTGCTACTCCTGCTACTACTGTTGCTACTACTGCTACTACTGCTAGTACTGCTACTACTTTTGCTACTGCTGCTAGTACTACTACTACCACTACTACTATGACTTCTACTACTACTCCTACTACTACTCCTGCAACGACTCCTGCTACTACTACTCCTTCTACTACTACTGCTACTGCTACTGCAACTGCTACTACTACGACTACTACTCCTGCTACTACTCCTACTACTACTACAACTGCTGCTACTACTACTGCTGCTTCTACTACTACTACTGCTTCTGCTGCTACTACTACTGCTACTGCTACTCGTACTACTACTGCTACTGCTACTCGTACTACTACTACTTATACTGCTACCACTACTACTGCTACTTCTAGTACTACTACTGCTGCTACTGCTACTACTACTACTACTGCCACTACTCCTGCTACTACTACTACTACTACTACTACTACTACTGCTACTCCTGCTACTACTGCTCCTACTACTACTGCTACTACTACTACTCCTGCTACTACTCCTACTACTACTACTACTACTACTACTACTACTACTACTACTACCACCACTACTACTACTACTGCTACTACTACTGCTACTACTACTCCTGCAACGACTCCTGCTACAACTGCTCCTCCTCCTCCTCCTCCTACTACTACTACTACTCCTCCTGCAACTACTCCTACTACTACTACTACTATAGTACTACTACTACTACTACTACTACTACTACTACTACAACTACTACTGCTACTCCTACTACTAGTATTGCTCCTACTACTACTACTACTACTACTACTACTACTACTACTACTACTCCTGCTACTACTCCTGCTCCTACTGCTCCTGCTCCTGCTACTTCTACTGCAATTGCTACTACTACTGCTGCTACTGCTACTGCTACTCCTGCTGCTACTACTACTACTGCTATTGTTACTGCTACTGCTACTACTACTACTACTTCTACTACTTCT
>OV702288.1:252116537-252119037 GCA_916181665.1 Avena sativa | reverse complement strand
TGACTACTATTGCTACAGCTACTGCCACTCCTACAATTGCTCCTCCTACTACTGCTACTACCACTACTGCTACTGCTACTGCTAGTACCGCTACTACGACTACTGGTACTACTACTACTACTGCTACTACTACTACTACTACTACTACTACTACTACTGCTGTTGGCGCTACTGCTGCTACTACTGTTGCTACTACTGCTACTACTGCTACTACTTTTGCTACTGCTGCTACTACTACTACTACCACTACTACTACCGCTACTACTACTGCTACTACTACTCCTGCAACGACTCCTGCTACTACTACTGCTACTGCTACTGCAACTGCTACTACTACTACTACTCCTGCTACTACTCCTACTACTACTACAACTGCTGCTACTACTACTGCTGCTTCTACGACTGCTGCTGCTGCTACTACTACTGCTTCTGCTGCTACTACTACTGCTACTACTACTTCTACTACTACTACTACTACTACTACTACTCCTGCTACTACAATTGCTCCTACTACTACTACTACTACTACCGCTACTACTGCTACTACTGCTGCTACTGCTACTGCTACTATTGCTACTGCTACTACCACTACTACTACTACTGGTACTCTACTATTGCTACTACTACTACTGCTACTGCTACTACTACTGCTACTACTACTTCTACTACTACTTCTACTCCTACTGCTGCTACTACTGCTGCTGCTACTACTACTACTACTACTACTACTACTATTGCTGGTGCTACTTCTGCTACTACTATTGCTACTACTGCTACGACTGCTACTACTTTTGCTACTGCTGCTACTACTACTACTACCACTACTACAACTACTGGTACTACTACTGCTACTACTACTCCTGCAACTACTCCTGCTACTACTACTGCTACTGCAACTGCAACTGCTACTACTACTACTACTACTACTGCTCCTGCTACTACTCCTACTCCTACTACTACTACTACTACTACTACTACTACTACTACTACTACTACTACTACTACTACTACTGCTGGTGCTACTACTGCTGCTACTACTGCTACTACTGCTACTACAACTGCTGCTACTACTACTGCTGCTGCTACTACTACTACTGCTTCTGCTGCTACTACTACTACTACTGCTACTTCTAGTACTACTACTTCTACTGCTACCACTACTACTGCTACTTCTACTACTACTGCTACTACTGTTGCTACTGCTACTACTACTACTGCTACTACTACTCCTACTACTACTGCTCCTACTACTACTGCTACTACTACTACTCCTGCTACTCCTGCTACTACTGCTACTGCTACTACCGCTACTACGACTACTGGTACTGCTAGTACTACTGCTACTACTTCTACTATTACTACTACTACTATTACTACTACTACTGCTGCTGCCGCTACTACTGCTGTTGTTGCTACCACTACTACTACTACTACTGCTACTGCTGGTGCTATTGCTGGTGCTACTGTTGCTACTACTGTTGCTACTACTGCTACTACTGCTGCTGGCGCTACTGCTGCTACTACTGTTGCTACTACTGCTACTACTGCTACTACTTTTGCTACTACTGCTACTACTACTACCACTACTACTACCGCTACTACTACTGCTACTACTACTCCTGCAACGACTCCTGCTACTACTACTGCTACTGCTACTGCAACTGCTACTACTACTACTACTCCTGCTACTACTCCTACTACTACTACAACTGCTGCTACTACTACTGTTGCTTCTACTACTGCTGCTGCTGCTACTACTACTGCTTCTGCTGCTACTACTACTGCTACTCCTGCTACTACTACTACTTCTACTACTACTACTACTACTACTCCTGCTACTACAATTGCTCCTACTACTACTACTACTACTACCGCTACTACTGCTACTACTGCTGCTACTGCTACTGCTACTATTGCTACTGCTACTACCACTACTACTACTACTGGTACTCTACTATTGCTACTACTACTACTGCTACTGCTACTACTACTGCTACTACTACTACTACTTCTACTCCTACTGCTGCTACTACTGCTGCTGCTACTACTACTACTACTACTACTACTATTGCTGGTGCTACTTCTGCTACTACTATTGCTACTACTGCTACGACTGCTACTACTTTTGCTACTGCTGCTACTACTACTACTACCACTACTACAACTACTGGTACTACTACTGCTACTACTACTCCTGCAACTACTCCTGCTACTACTACTGCTACTGCAACTGCAACTGCTACTACTACTACTACTACTACTACTACTGCTCCTGCTACTACTCCTACTCCTACTACTACTACTACTACTACTACTACTACTACTACTACTGCTGGTGCTACTACAGCTGCTACTACTGCTACTACTGCTACTACAACTGCTGCTACTACTACTGCTGCTGCTACTACTACTACTGCTTCTGCTGCTACTACTACTACTACTGCTACTTCTAGTACTACTACTACTACTACTACTACTACTACTACTACTACTGCTACTA
>OV702288.1:252066537-252074037 GCA_916181665.1 Avena sativa | reverse complement strand
TGCTACTACTGTTGCTACTACTGCTACAACTGCTACTACTATTGCTACTTCTGCTACTACTGCTACTACTATTGCTGCTGCTGCTACTGCTGCTGCTACTACTACTGCTGCTACTGCTACTACTACTGCTACTACTGCTACTACTACTACTACTATTCCTGCTACTAGTCCTACTACTACTACAAGTGCTGCTACTACTACTGTTGCTTCTACTACTACTGCTGCTGCTACTACTACTGCTGCTACTGCTACTGCTACCACTTCTACTGCTACTTCTACTACTACTCATGCTACTGCTACAACTGATACTGCTACTGCTACCACTGCTACTGCTACTACTACTACTCCTGCTACTACTCCTACTACTACTGCAACTCTTGCTACTATTACTTTTGCTACTACTACTGCTACTACTGTTGCTACTGCTACTGCTACTACTGCTGCTACTGCTACTGCTACTACTACTACTGCTACTACTGTTGCTACTGCTGCTGCTACTACTACTGCTGCTACTCCTACTGCTACGACTTCTACTGCTACTTCTACTACTACTCCTGCTACTGCTACAACTGATACTGCTACTGCTACCACTGCTACTGCTACTACTACTACTCCTGCTACTACTCCTACTACTACTGCAACTCTTGCTACTATTACTTTTGCTACTACTACTGCTACTACTGTTGCTAATGCTACTGCTACTACTGATTCTGCTATTGCTACTACTACTGTTGCTACTGCTACTACTACTTCTACTACTACTGCTGCTCCTACTGCTACTGCTACTACTACTGCTAGTGCTACTACTATTACTGCTACTACTACTGCTAGTACTACTACTATTACTGCTACTACTGCTGCTACTACTACTGCTAGTACTACTACTACTGGTGCTACTGCTGCTACTACTGCTACTGCTGCTACTACTACTACTACTACTACTACTACTACCACTGCTACTACTACTACTACTACTACTACTACTACCACTGCTAATACTACTTCTACTACTACTACTACTACTATTACTACTACTACGACTGTGACTACTATTGCTACTACTACTGCTACTCCTACAATTGCTCCTACTACTACTCCTCCTACTACTACTGGTACTACTACTACTGCTACTGCTACTGCTACTACCGCTACTACGACTACTGGTACTGCTGCTACTACTACTACTACTACTACTACTACTACTACTACTACTACTACTACTACTACTACTACTACTACTACTACTGCTGGTGCTACAGCTGCTACTACTGTTGCTACTACTGCTACTACTGCTACTACTATTGCTACTTCTCCTAATACTGCTACTACTATTGCTGCTGCTGCTACTGCTGCTACTACTACTGCTACTACTGCTACTGCTGCTACTACTACTACCACTACTACTACTGCTGCTACTACTACTCCTGCAACGATTCCTGCTACTACTACCGCTACTGCTACTGCAACTGCTACTACTACTACGACTGCTTCTACTACTTCTGCTGCTACTACTACTGCTTCTGCTGCTACTACTACTACTACTACTACTACTACTACTACAATTGCTCCTACTACTACTACTACTACCGCTACTACTACTACTAGTACTGCTACTACTATTGCTACTACTACTACTGCTACTCCTACTACTACTGCTACTACTACTTCTACTACTACTTCTTCTCCTACTGCTGCTACTACTGCTGCTGCAACTACTACTACTACTACTGCTGCTACTACTATTGCTACTACTGCTACTACTTTTGCTACTGCTGCTACTACTACTACTACCACTACTACTACTACTGATACTACTACTGCTACTACTACTCCTGCAACTACACCTGCTACTACTACTGCTACTGCTACTGCAACTGCTACTACTACTACTACTACTACTGCTCCTGCTACTACTACTACTGTGACTACTATTGCTACTTCTACTCCTACTACTACTACTGTGACTACTATTGCTACTTCTACTCCTACTACTACTACTACTACTACCTCTGGTGCTACTGCTGCTACTACTGTTGCTACTACTGCTACTACTGCGGCTACAACTGCTGCTACTACTACTGCTGCTTCTACTACTGTTGTTGCTGCTACTACTACTACTGCTACTTCTAGTACTAATACTTCTACTGCTACCACTACTACTGCTACTTCTACTACTACTGCTGCTACTGCTGCTAGTGCTACTACTACTACTGCTACTACTCCTGCTACTACTACAACTACTGCTACTCCTACTACTACTGCTCCTACTACTACTGCTACTACTACTCCTGCTACTACTCCTACTCCTACTACTACTACTACTACTACTACTACTATTACTACTACTACTGTGACTACTACTACTACTGCTACTACTACTACTGTTGCTGCTACTACTGCTGCTACTGCTACTGCTACCATTGCTACTGCTACTTCTACTACTACTCCTGCTACTGCTACCACTGATACTGCTACTGCTACCACTGCTACTACTCCTGCTACTACTCCTACTACTACTACAACTCTTGCTACTATTACTTTTGCTACTAGTACTGCTACTACTACTCCTGCAACGACTCCTGCTACTACTACTGCTACTGCTACTACAACTGCTACTACTACTACTACTCCTGCTACTACTCCTACTACTCCTACTACTACTACAACTGCTGCTACTACTACTGTTGCTTCTACTACTACTGCTGCTACTACTACTGCTTCTGCTGCTACTACTACTGCTACTACTACTTCTACTACTACTACTACTACTACTACTACTACTACTACTACTCCTACTACTACAATTGCTCCTACTACTACTACTACTCCTACTACTGCTACTACTGCTGCTACTGCTACTGCTACTATTGCTACTGCTACTGCTACTACCGCTACTACTACTACTGGTACTGCTACTACTATTGCTACTACTACTGCTACTACTACTTCTACTACTACTTCTGCTCCTACTTCTGCTACTACTGCTGCTGCTACTACTACTACTGCTGGTGCTACTGCTGCTACTACTATTGCTACTACTGCTACGACTGCTACTACTTTTGCTACTGCTGCTACTACTACTACCACTACTACTACTACTGCTACTACTACTCCTGCAACTACTCCTGCTACTACTACTGCTACTGCTACTGCAACTGCTACTACTACGACTACTACTGCTCCTGCTACTACTCCTACTGCTACTACTACTACTACTATTACTACTACTACTACTGTGACTACTATTGCTACTGCTACTCCTACTACTACTACTACTACTACTACTACTACTACTACTGCTGGTGCTACTACTGCTACTACTGCTACTACAACTGCTGCTACTACTACTGCTGCATCTACTACTGTTGCTGCTGCTACTACTACTGCTTCTGCTGCTACTACTACTACTACTACTGCTACTTCTAGTACTACTACTTCTACTGCTACCACTACTACTGCTACTTCTACTACTACTGCTGCTACTGCTGCTACTGCTACTACTACTACTACTGCTACTACTCCTGCTACTACTACTACTACTGCTACCGCTACTTCTACTACTACTGCTCCTACTACTCCTGCTACTACTCCTACTCCTACTACTACTACTACTACTACTACTATTACTACTACTACTACTGTGACTACTATTGCTACTGCTACTCCTACTACTACAATTGCTCCTACTACTACTACTGCTACTACTGATGTTACTCCTACTACTACTGCTACTTCTACTACTCCTGCTACTACTACTACTACTGCTACTGCTACTCCTACTACTACTGCTCCTACTACTACTGCTACTACTGCTACTACTACTACTACTCCTGCTACTACTCCTACTCCTACTCCTACTACTACTACTACTACTACTAATACTACTATTACTACTACTGTGACTACTATTGCTACTGCTACTGCTACTACTGCTGCTACTACTGCTGCTACTGCTACTGCTACCACTGCTACTGCTACTTCTACTACTACTCCTGCTACTGCTACCACTGATACTGCTACTGCTACCACTGCTACTTCTACTACTACTACTCCTGCTACTACTCCTACTACTACTACAACTCTTGCTACTATTACTTTTGCTACTACTACTGCTACTACTGTTGCTACTGCTACTGCTACTACTGCTACTGCTACTACTGATTCTGCTACTGCTACTACTACTACTACTACTACTATTGCTACTGCTACTACTACTTCTACTACTATTGCTGCTCCTACTGCTACTGCTACTACTACTGCTAGTACTACTGCTATTACTGCTACTACAACTTCTACTACTACTCCTACTACCACTTCTACTACTACTGCTACTACTACTCCTACTACTACTACTACTACTGCTACTACTACTATTACTACTACTAGTACTACTACTACTACTACTACTACTGCTACTAGTACTACTCCTGCTACTACTCCTACTACTACTACTACTAGTACTATTACTACTATTACTGTGACTACTATTGCTACTGCTACTCCTACTACTACAATTGCTCCTACTACTACTACTGCTCCTACTGCTGCTACTGGTACTGCTACTGCTACTACTGCTACTGCTACTGCTACTGCTACTGCTACTGCTACTACCGCTACTACTACTACTGCTACTTCTACTACTACTGCTACTACGACTCCTACTAATACTACTACTGCTACTACTACTTCTACTACTACTGCTGCTCCTACTACTACTGCTACTACTACTGCTGCTGCTACTACTACTACTACTACTACTACTACTACTGCTGCTGGTGCAACTGCTGCTACTACTACTGTTGCTACTACTGCTACTACTGCTACTACTATTGCTGCTGCTACTGCTACTGCTACTACTACTGCTGCTACTGCTACTACTACTGCTACTACTGCTACTACTACTACTACTACTCCTACTACTACAATTGCTCCTACTACTACTACTACTACTACTCCTACTACTGCTACTACTGCCACTACTGCTGCTACTGCTACTACTGCTGCTACTGCTACTGCAACTATTGCTACTGCTACTGCTACTACCGCTACTACTACTACTGGTACTGCTACTACTATTGCTACTACTACTACTGCTACTGCTACTGATACTGCTACTACTACTTCTACTACTACTTCTGCTCCTACTTCTGCTACTACTGCTGCTGCTACTACTACTACTGCTGGTGCTACTGCTGCTACTACTATTGCTACTACTGCTACAACTGCTACTACTTTTGCTACTGCTGCTACTACTACTACCACTACTACTACTACTGCTACTACTACTGCTACTACTACTCCTGCAACTACTCCTGCTACTACTACTGCTACTGCTACTGCAACTGCTACTACTACTACTACTACTACTACTACTACTACTACTACTACTACTACTACTACTACTACTACTACTGCTGCTCCTGCTACTACTCCTACTGCTACTACTACTACTACTACTACTACTACTACTACTATTACTACTACTACTATTGTGACTACTATTGCTACTGCTACTCCTACTACTACTACTACTACTACTACTACTGCTGGTGCTACTACTGCTACTACTGCTACTACAACTGCTGCTACTACTACTGCTGCATCTACTACTGTTGCTGCTGCTACTACTACTGCTTCTGCTGCTACTACTACTACTACTGCTACTTCTAGTACTACTACTTCTACTGCTACCACTACTACTGCTACTTCTACTTCTACTGCTGCTACTGCTGCTACTGCTGCTACTGCTGCTACTGCTACTACTACTACTACTGCTACTACTCCTGCTACTACTACTACTGCTACTGCTACTCCTACTACTACAATTGCTCCTACTACTACTACTACTACTACTACTACTACTACTACTACTACTACTACTACTACTCCTACTACTGCTACTACTGCCACTACTGCTGCTACTGCTGCTACTGCTACTACTGCTGCTACTGCTACTGCAACTATTGCTACTGCTACTGCTACTACCGCTACTACTACTACTCGTACTGCTACTACTATTGCTACTACTACTACTGCTACTGCTACTGATACTGCTACTACTACTTCTACTACTACTTCTGCTCCTACTTCTGCTACTACTGCTGCTACTACTACTACTACTGCTGGTGCTACTGCTGCTACTACTATTGCTACTACTGCTACAACTGCTACTACTTTTGCTACTGCTGCTACTACTACTACCACTACTACTACTACTGCTACTACTACTGCTACTACTACTCCTGCAACTACTCCTGCTACTACTACTGCTACTGCAACTGCTACTACTACTACTACTACTACTACTACTACTACTGCTCCTGCTACTACTCCTACTGCTACTACTACTACTACTACTACTATTACTACTACTACTATTGTGACTACTATTGCTACTGCTACTCCTACTACTACTACTACTACTACTACTACTACTACTACTACTACTACTACTGCTGGTGCTACTACTGCTACTACTGCTACTACAACTGCTGCTACTACTACTGCTGCATCTACTACTGTTGCTGCTGCTACTACTACTGCTTCTGCTGCTACTACTACTACTACTGCTACTTCTAGTACTACTACTTCTACTGCTACCACTACTACTGCTACTTCTACTACTACTGCTGCTACTGCTGCTACTGCTACTACTACTACTACTGCTACTACTCCTGCTACTACTACTACTGCTACTCCTACTACTACTTCTCCTACTACTACTGCTACTACTACTACTCCTGCTACTACTCCTACTCCTACTACTACTACTACTATTACTACTACTACTACTGTGACTACTATTGCTACTGCTACTCCTACTACTACAATTGCTCCTACTACTACGACTGCTACTACTGATGTTACTCCTACTACTACTGCTACTTCTACTACTCCTGCTACTACTACTACTACTGCTACTACTACTCCTACTATTACTGCTCCTACTACTACTGCTACTACTACTACTACTCCTGCTACTACTCCTACTCCTCCTACTACTACTACTACTACTACTAATACTACTATTACTACTACTACTACTGTGACTACTATTGCTACTGCTACTGCTACTACTACTCCTGCTACTACTCCTACTCCTACTACTACTACTACTAATACTACTATTACTACTACTACTGTGACTACTATTGCTACTGCTACTGCTACTACTACTGCTGCTGCTGCTACTACTGCTGCTACTGCTACTGCTACCACTGCTACTGCTACTTCTACTACTACTCCTGCTACTGCTACCACTGATACTGCTACTGCTACCACTGCTACTTCTACTACTACTACTCCTGCTACTACTCCTACTACTACTACAACTCTTGCTACTATTACTTTTGCTACTACTACTGCTACTACTGTTGCTACTGCTGCTACTACTACTACTACTACTACTGCTACTACTCCTGCTACTACTACTACTACTACTGCTACTGCTACTCCTACTACTACTGCTCCTACTACTCCTGCTACTACTCCTACTCCTCC
>OV702288.1:252054037-252056537 GCA_916181665.1 Avena sativa | reverse complement strand
ACTGCTACTACTACTATTACTACTACTAGTACTACTACTACTACTACTACTACTGCTACTAGTACTACTCCTGCTACTACTCCTACTACTACTACTACTAGTACTATTACTACTATTACTGTGACTACTATTGCTACTGCTACTCCTACTACTACAATTGCTCCTACTACTACTGCTCCTACTGCTGCTACTGGTACTGCTACTGCTACTACTGCTACTGCTACTGCTACTGCAACTACCGCTACTACTACTGCTACTGCTACTACTACTGCTACTACTACTCCTACTAATACTACTACTGCTACTACTACTTCTACTACTACTGCTGCTCCTACTACTACTGCTACTACTGCTGCTGCTACTACTACTACTACTACTACTACTACTACTACTGCTACTGGTGCAACTGCTGCTACTACTGTTGCTACTACTGCTACTACTGCTACTACTATTGCTACTTCTGCTACTACTGCTACTACTATTGCTGCTGCTGCTACTGCTGCTGCTACTACTACTGCTGCTACTGCTACTACTACTGCTACTACTGCTGCTACTACTACTGCTACTGCTGCTGCTACTACTACTGCTGCTACTGCTACTGCAACTATTGCTACTGCTACTGCTACTACCGCTACTACTACTACTGGTACTGCTACTACTATTGCTACTACTACTACTGCTACTGCTACTACTACTGCTACTACTACTGCTACTACTACTTCTACTACTACTTCTGCTCCTACTTCTGCTACTACTACTGCTGCTGCTACTACTACTGCTGGTGCTACTGCTGCTACTACTATTGCTACTGCTGCTACGACTGCTACTACTTTTGCTACTGCTGCTACTACTACTACCACTACTACTACTACTGCTACTACTACTCCTGCAACTACTCCTGCTACTACAACTGCTACTGCTACTGCAACTGCTACTACTACTACTACTACTGCTCCTGCTACTACTCCTACTGCTACTACTACTATTACTACTACTACTACTACTACTGTGACTACTATTGCTACTGCTACTCCTACTACTACTACTACTACTGCTGGTGCTACTACTGCTGGTGCTACTACTGCTACTACTGCTACTACAACTGCTGCTACTACTACTGCAGCATCTACTTCTGTTGCTGCTGCTACTACTACTGCTTCTGCTGCTACTACTACTACTACTGCTACTTCTAGTACTACTACTTCTACTGCTACCACTACTACTGCTACTTCTACTACTACTGTTGCTACTGCTGCTACTTCTACTACTACTACTGCTACTACTCCTGCTACTACTACTACTGCTACTGCTACTCCTACTACTACTTCTCCTACTACTACTGCTACTACTACTACTCCTGCTACTACTCCTACTCCTACTACTACTACTACTACTATTACTACTACTACTACTGTGACTACTATTGCTACTGCTACTCCTACTACTACAATTGCTCCTACTACTACTACTGCTACTACTGATGTTACTCCTACTACTACTGCTACTTCTACTACTCCTGCTACTACTACTACTACTACTACTGCTACTGCTACTCCTACTACTACTGCTCCTACTACTACTTCTACTACTACTACTACTCCTGCTACTACTCCTACTCCTACTACTACTAATACTACTATTACTACTACTACTACCGTGACTACTATTGCTACTGCTACTGCTACTACTACTCCTGCTACTACTCCTACTCCTCCTCCTACTACTACTACTAATACTACTATTACTACTATTGCTACTGCTACTGCTACTACTACTGCTGCTGCTGCTACTACTGCTGCTACTGCTACTGCTACCACTGCTACTGCTACTTCTACTACTACTCCTGCTACTGCTACCACTGATACTGCTACTGCTACCACTGCTACTTCTACTACTACTACTCCTGCTACTACTCCTACTACTACAACAACTCTTGCTACTATTACTTTTGCTACTACTACTGCTACTACTGTTGCTACTGCTACTACTGCTACTGCTACTACTGATTCTGCTACTGCTACTACTACTACTACTACTATTGCTACTGCTGGTACTACTTCTACTACTATTGCTGCTCCTACTGCTACTGCTACTACTACTGCTATTACTACTACTTCTCCTACTACTACAACTGCTACTACTACTCCTACTACCACTGCTACTACTACTGCTACTACTACTCCTACTACTACTAATACTACTGCTACTACTACTGCTACTACTACTACTAGTACTACTACTACTACTACTACTACTACTGCTACTAGTACTACTCCTGCTACTACTCCTACTACTACTAGTAGTACTATTACTACTATTACTGTGACTACTATTGCTACTGCTACTCCTACTACTACAATTGCTCCTACTACTACTGCTCCTACTGCTGCTACTGGTACTGCTACTGCTACTATTGCTACTGCTACTGCTACTGCTACTACTACTACTACTACTACTACTACTGCTACTACTACTACTACTGCTACTGCTACTACTACTG
>OV702288.1:252041537-252046537 GCA_916181665.1 Avena sativa | reverse complement strand
ACTCCTGCTACTACTACTGTTCCCACTACTACTACTGCTGCTACTACTCTGCTCCTACTACCCTTGCGACTACTTCTTCTACTGCTCCTACTACTACTCCTCCTACTGCTCCTCCTACTTCTACTCCTACTACTACTGCTCATGTTGCTGCCGCTCCTACTGCTGCTACTACTGCTGCTACTACTACAGCTAGCGCTAATGCTACTGCTACTACTACTACTACTGCTACTACTACTACTACTACTACTAATACTACTACTACTACTACTACTACTACTACTACCACCACTGCTACTACTACTACTACTTCTACTACTACTGCTGCTACTACAACTGCTACCAGTACTCCTACTACCACTTCTACTACTACTGCTACTACTACTCCTACTACTACTACTACTACTTCTACTACTACTACTACTACCGCTACTACTACTACTCCTACTACTACAAGTACTATTACTACTATTACTGTGACTACTATTGCTACTGCTACTCCTACTACTACAATTGCTCCTACTACTACTGCTCCTACTACTGCTACTGCTACTGCTACTGCTACTACTGCTACTGCTACTACTGCTGCTACTACTACTACTGCTACTACTACTACTGCTACTACTACTCCTACTACTACTGCTACTACTACTTCTACTACTGCTGCTGCTCCTACTACTGCTACTACTGCTGCTGCTACTACTACTACTACTACTACTACTACTACTACTACTACTACTGCTGGTGCTACAGCTGCTACTACTGTTGCTACTACTGCTACTACTGCTACTACTATTGCTACTTCTCCTAATACTGCTACTACTATTGCTGCTGCTGCTACTGCTGCTACTACTACTACTGCTGCTACTGCTAATACTACTGCTACTACTGCTACTACTACTACTACTCCTGCTACTAGTCCTACTACTTCTACAACTGCTGCTACTACTACTGTTGCTTCTACTACTACTGCTGCTGCTACTACTACTGCTACTGCTACCACTACTACTGCTACTTCTACTACTACTCCTGCTACTGCTACCACTGATACTGCTACTGCTACTACTCCTGCTATTGCTACTTCTACTACTACTACTGCTGCTACTACTACTTCTACCACTGCTACTGCTACCACTGCTACTGCTACTTCTACTACTACTCCTTCTACTGCTACCACTGATACTGCTACTGCTACCACTTCTACTTCTACTACTACTACTCCTGCTACTACTCCAACTACTACTAGAACTCTTGCTACTATTACTTTTGCTACTACTACTGCTACTATTGTTGCTACTGCTACTGCTACTACTGATTCTGCTAGTGCTACTACTACTGTTGCTACTGCTACTACTACTTCTACTACTACTGCTGCTCCTACTGCTACTGCTACTACTACTGCTAGTACTACTACTATTACTGCTACTACTGCTGCTACTACTGCTACTACTACTACTACTACTACTACTACTACTACTACTACTACAACTACTGGTGCTACTGCTGCTACTACTGCTACTGCTGCTACTACTACTACTACTACTACCACTGCTACTACTACTGCTACTACTACTACTACCACTACTACTACTACTACTACTACTACTACTACTACTACCACTACTACTACTACTTCTACTACTACTACTACTACTACTACTACTATTACTACTACTACGACTGTGACTACTATTGCTACTGCTACTGCTACTACTACTCCTACAATTGCTCCTACTACTCCTCCTCCTCCTACTACTACTACTACTGCTACTGCTACTGCTACTACCGCTACTACGACTACTGGTACTTCTACTACTACTACTACTACTACTACTACTACTACTACTGCTACTGCTCGTACTACTACTACTGCTGCTACTACTGTTGCTACTACTGCTACTACTTTTGCTACTGCTGCTACTACTACTACCACTACTACTACTACTGCTACTACTACTGCTACTACTACTCCTGCAACGACTCTTGCTACTACTACTGCTACTGCTACTGCAACTGCTACTACTACTACTACTCCTGCTACTACTCCTACTACTACTACAACTGCTGCTACTACTACTGCTGCTTCTACTACTGCTGCTGCTGCTACTACTACTGCTTCTGCTGCTACTACTACTGCTACTACTACTTCTACTACTACTACTACTACTACTACTACTCCTACTACTACAATTGCTCCTACTACTACTACTACTACTACTACTACTACTGCTACTACTGCTGCTACTACTACTGCTACTATTGCTACTGCTACTGCTACTACCGCTACTACTACTACTGGTATTGCTACTACTATTGCTACTACTACTACTGCTACTCCTACTACTACTGCTAGTACTACTTCTACTACTACTTCTTCTCCTACTGCTGCTACTAATGCTGCTGCTACTACTACTACTACTACTGGTGCTACTGCTGCTACTACTATTGCTACTACTGCTACTACTTTTGCTACTGCTTCTACTACTACTACTACCACTACTACTACTACTACTGCTACTACTACTACTACTACTACTGCTCCTGCAACTACTCCTGCTACTACTACTGCTACTGCAACTGCTACTACTACTACTACTGCTCCTGCTACTACTCCTACTCCTACTACTACTACTACTACTACTACTACTACTACTACTACTACTACTACTACTACTACTACTACTATTACTACTACTACTATTGTGACTACTATTGCTACTGCTACTCCTACTACTACTACTACTGCTGCTACTACTGTTGCTACTACTGCTACTACTGCTACTACAACTGCTGCTACTACTACTGCTGCTTCTACTACTGTTGTTGCTGCTACTACTACTGCTTCTGCTGCTGCTACTACTACTACTGCTACTTCTAGTACTAATACTTCTACTGCTACCACTACTACTGCTACTTCTACTACTACTGCTGCTACTGCTACTACTACTACTGCTACTACTCCTGCTACTACTACTACTACTGCTACTGCTATTGCTACTCCTACTACTACTGCTCCTACTACTACTGCTACTACTACTACTATTCCTGCTACTACTCCTACTCCTACTACTACTACTACTATTACTACTACTACTACTGTGACTACTATTGCTACTGCTACTCCTACTACTACAATTGCTCCTACTACTACTGCTGCTACTACTGACGCTACTCCTACTACTACTGCTACTTCTACTACTCCTCCTACTACTACTACTGCTACTGCTACTCCTACTACTACTGCTCCTACTACTACTGCTACTACTACTACTCCTGCTACTACTCCTACTCCTACTCCTACTACTACTACTATTACTACTACTACTACTGTGACTACTATTGCTACTGCTGCTACTACTACTACTGCTGCTGCTACTACTACTGCTGCTGGTGCTACTACTACTACTCCTACTACTACAATTGCTCCTACTACTACTACTACTACTACTACTACTACTACTACTACTACTACTACTACTACTACTACTACTACTACTACTACTACTGCTACTACTGCTACTACCGCTACTACTACTACTGGTATTGCTACTACTATTGCTACTACTACTGCTACTCCTACTACTACTGCTACTACTACTTCTACTACTACTTCTGCTCCTACTGCTGCTACTACTGCTGCTGCTACTACTACTACTACTACTACTACTACTGCTGGTGCTACTGCTGCTACTACTATTGCTACTACTGCTACGACTGCTACTACTTTTGCTACTGCTGCTACTACTACTACTACCACTACTACTACTACTGCTACTACTACTGCTACTACTACTCCTGCAACTACTCCAGCTACTACTACTGCTACTACTACTGCAACTGCTACTACTACTACTACTACTCCTGCTACTACTCCTACTCCTACTACTACTACTACTACTACTACTACTACTACTACTACTACTACTACTACTACTACTACTATTACTACTACTACTACTGTGACTACTATTGCTACTGCTACTCCTACTACTACTACTACTACTACTACTACTACAACTACTACTACTACTACTACTGGTGCTACTGCTGCTACTACTGTTGCTACTACTGCTACTACAACTGCTGCTACTACTACTACTGCTTCTACTACTGTTGTTGCTGCTACTACTACTGCTTCTCCTGCTACTACTACTACTGCTACTTCTAGTACTAATACTTCTACTGCTACCACTACTACTACTACTTCTACTACTACTGCTACTACTGCTACTACTACTACTACTGCTACTACTCCTGCTACTACTACTACTACTGCTACTGCTACTCCTACTACTACTGCTCCTACTACTACTGCTACTACTACTACTACTCCTGCTACTATTCCTACTCCTACTCCTACTACTACTACTACTACTATTACTACTACTACTACTACTGTGACTACTATTGCTACTGCTACTCCTACTACTAGAATTGCTCCTACTACTACTACTGCTACTACTGATGCTACTCCTACTACTACTGCTACTTCTACTACTCCTGCTACTACTACTACTGCTACTGCTACTCCTACTACTACTGCTCCTACTACTACTGCTACTACTACTACTACTACAACTCCTGCTACTGTGACTACTATTGCTACTGCTGCTGCTACTACTACGGCTGCTACTGCTACTACTACCACTTCTACTGCTACTTCTACTACTACTCCTGCTACTGCTACCACTGATACTGCAACTTCTACCACTACTACTTCTACTACTACTACTACTCCTGGTACTACTCCTACTACTACTACAACTCTTGCTACTATTACTTTTGCTACTACTACTGCTACTACTACACCTGCAACGACTCCTGCTACTACTACTGCTACTGCTACTTCAACTGCTACTACTACTACTCCTGCTACTACTCCTACTACTACTACTACTACAACTGCAGCTACTACTACTGCTGCTTCTACTACTGCTGCTGCTGCTACTACTACTGCTTCTGCTGCTACTACTACTGCTACTACTACTTCTACTACTACTACT
>OV702288.1:252021537-252024037 GCA_916181665.1 Avena sativa | reverse complement strand
TCTGCTGCTACTACTACTGCTACTACTACTTCTACTACTACTACTACTACTACTCCTACTACTGCTACTACTACTACTACTCTCCTACTACTACAATTGCTCCTACTACTACTACTACTACTACTACTACTACTACTACTACTACTACTGCTACTATTGCTACTATTGCTGCTACTGCTACTGCTACTATTGCTACTGCTACTTCTACTACCGCTACTACTACTAGTACTGCTACTACTATTGCTACTACTACTACTGCTACTGCTACTACTACTGCTACTACTACTTCTACTACTACTTCTGCTCCTACTGCTGCTACTACTGCTGCTACTACTACTACTGCTGGTGCTACTACTGCTACTACTATTGCTACCACTGCTACGACTGCTACTACTTTTGCTACTGCTGCTACTACTACTACAACTACCACTACTACTACTACTGCTACTACTACTGCTACTACTACTCCTGCAACTACTCCTGCTACTACTACTGCTACTGCTACTGCAACTGCTACTACTACTACTGCTCCTGCTACTACTCCTACTCCTACTACTACTACTACTACTATTACTACTACTACTACTGTGACTACTACTATTACTCCTGCTACTACTACTACTGCTACTGCTACTCCTACTACTACTGCTCCTACTACTACTGCTACTACTACTACTACTACTCCTACTACTACTACTACTCCTACTACTAATACTACTACTACTACTACTATTACTACTACTACTACTACTACTGTGACTACTATTGCTACTGCTACTACTACTACTACAATTGCTCCTACTACTACTACTGCTACTACTGATGCTACTCGTACTACTACTGCTACTTCTACTACTCCTGCTACTACTACTACTGCTGCTACTGCTACTCCTACTACTACTGCTCCTACTACTACTGCTACTACTACTACTACTACTCCTACTACTACTACTACTACTCCTACTCCTACTACTACTACTACTACTATTACTACTACTACTATTACTACTACTACTACTGTGACTACTATTGCTACTGCTGCTGCTACTACTACTGCTGCTGCTACTACTGCTGCTACTGCTACTGCTACCACTGCTACTGCTACTTCTACTACTACTCCTGCTACTGCTACCACTGATACTGCTACTGCTACCACTGCTACTTCTACTACTACTACTACTCCTGCTACTACTCCTACTACTACTACAACTCTTGCTACTATTACTTTTGCTACTACTACTCCTACTACTACTCCTGCAACGACTCCTGCTACTACTACTACTGCTACTGCTACTGCAACTACTACTACTACTACTACTCCTGCTACTACTCCTACTACTACTACAACTGCTGCTACTACTACTGCTGCTTCTACTACTGCTGCTGCTGCTACTACTACTGCTTCTGCTGCTACTACTACTGCTACTACTACTTCTACTACTACTACTACTACTACTCCTACTACTACTACAATTGCTCCTACTACTACTACTACTACTGCTACTACTACTGCTACTACTGCTGCTACTACTACTGCTACTATTGCTACTGCTACTGCTACTACCGCTACTACTACTGGTATTGCTACTACTATTGCTACTAGTACTACTGCTACTCCTACTACTACTGCTACTACTACTTCTACTACTACTTCTGCTCCTACTGCTGCTACTACTACTGCTGCTACTACTCCTACTCCTACTACTACTACTACTACTACTGCTGGTGCTACTGCTGCTGCTACTACTACTACTACTACTACTACTACTACTACTACTACTACTGCTACTACTACTCCTGCAACTACTCCTGCTACTACTACTGCTACTGCTACTGCTACTGCAACTGCTACTACTACTACTACTGCTCCTGCTACTACTCCTCCTCCTCCTCCTACTACTACTACTACTACTATTACAACTACTACTACTGTGACTACTATTGCTACCGCTACTCCTACTACTACTACTACTACTACTACTACTACTACTACTACTACTACTACTGCTGGTGCTACTGCTGCTACTACTGTTCCTACTACTGCTACTACTGCTACTACAACTACTGCTACTACTACTGCTGCTTCTACTACTGTTGTTGCTGCTACTACTACTGCTTCTGCTGCTACTACTACTACTACTGCTACTTCTAGTACTAATACTTCTACTGCTACCACTACTACTGCTACTTCTACTACTACTGCTGCTACTGCTGCTACTGCTACTACTACTACTAGTACTCCTGCTACTACTACTACTGCTACTGCTACTCCTACTACTACTGCTCCTACTACTACTACTCCTGCTACTACTACTCCTACTCCTACTACTACTACTACTACTACTACTACTACTACTACTACTACTACTACTACTATTACTACTACTACTACTGTGACTACTATTGCTACTGCTACTCCTACTACTACAATTGCTCCTACTACTACTACTGCTGCTACTACTGATGCTACTCCTACTACTACTACTACTACTACTACTAC
>OV702288.1:252014037-252019037 GCA_916181665.1 Avena sativa | reverse complement strand
CTACTACTACTACTACTACTACTCCTACTCCTAATACTACTACTACTATTACTACTACTACTATTACTACTACTACTACTACTGTGACTACTATTGCTACTGCTGCTGCTACTACTACTGCTGCTGCTACTACTGCTGCTACTACTACTGCTACCACTGCTACTGCTACTTCTACTACTACTCCTGCTACTGCTACCACTGATACTGCTACTGCTACCACTGCTACTTCTACTACTACTACTACTCCTGCTACTACTCCTACTACTACTACTACTACTGCTACTGCAACTGCTACTACTACTACTACTTCTGCTACTACTCCTAGTACTACTACAACTGCTGCTACTACTACTGCTGCTTCTACTAATGCTACTACTGCTACTACTACTGCTTCTGCTGCTACTACTACTGCTACTACTACTTCTACTACTACTACTACTACTACTACTACTACTACTCCTACTACTACTACAATTGCTCCTACTACTACTACTACTACTACTGCTACTACTACTGCTACTACTGCTGCTACTACTACTGCTACTATTGCTACTGCTACTGCTACTACTGCTACTACTACTACTGGTATTGCTACTACTATTGCTACTACTACTACTACTGCTACTCCTACTACTACTGCTACTACTACTTCTACTACTACTTCTGCTCCTACTGCTACTACTACTACTGCTGCTACTACTCCTACTACTACTACTACTACTACTACTACTACTACTACTACTACTGCTGGTGCTACTGCTGCTACTACTACTACTACTACTACTACTACTACTACTACTGCTACTACTACGGCTACTACTACTCCTGCAACTACTCCTGCTACTACTACTGCTACTGCTACTGCTACTGCAACTGCTACTACTACTACTACTGCTCCTGCTACTACTCCTCCTACTACTACTACTACTACTACTACTACTACTACTATTACAACTACTACTACTGTGACAACTATTGCTACTGCTACTCCTACTACTACAATTGCTCCTACTACTACTGCTACTACTGATGCTACTCCTACTACTACTGCTTCTACTACTCCTGCTACTACTGCTACTACTGCTACTCCTGCTACTACAACTGCTGCTACTACTGCTACTACTGCTACTCCTGCTACTACTGCTACTACTGATGCTACTCCTACTACTACTACTTCTACTACTCCTGCTACTACTACTACTTCTACTACTACTGCTACTACTACTGCTACTACTACTCCTGCAACTACTCCTGCTACTACTACTGCTACTGCTACTGCAACTGCTACTACTACTACTGCTCCTGCTCCTGCTACTACTCCTACTCGTACTACTACTACTACTACTACTACTACTATTACTACTACTACTACTGTGACTACTATTGCTACCGCTACTCCTACTACTACTACTACTACTACTACTACTACTACTACTACTACTACTACTACTGCTGCTGCTGCTGGTGCTACTGCTGCTACTACTGTTGCTACTACTGCTACTACTGCTACTACAACTGCTGCTACTACTACTGCTGCTTCTACTACTGTTGTTGCTGCTACTACTACTGCTTCTCCTGCTACTACTACTACTACTGCTACTTCTAGTACTAATACTTCTACTACTACCACTACTACTGCTACTTCTACTACTACTGCTGCTACTACTACTACTGCTACTACTCCTGCTACTACTACTGCTACTGCTACTCCTACTACTACTGCTCCTACTACTACTGCTACTACTACTACTCCTGCTACTACTCCTACTACTACTACTACTACTACTACTACTACTACTACTACTACTATTACTACTACTACTACTGTGACTACTATTGCTACTGTTACTCCTACTACTACAATTGCTCCTACTACTACTACTACTGCTACTACTGATGCTACTCCTACTACTACTGCTACTTCTACTACTCCTGCTACTACTACTACTGCTACTGCTACTCCTCCTACTCCTACTCCTACTACTACTGCTACTACTACTACTACTACTCCTGCTACTACTCCTACTCCTACTCCTACTACTACTACTACTATTACTACTACTACAACTACTGTGACTACTATTGCTACTGCTGCTGCTACTACTACTGCTGTTGCTGCTACTACTGCTGCTACTGCTACTGCTACCACTGCTACTGCTACTTCTACTACTACTCCTGCTACTGCTACTACTGATACTGCTACTGCTACCACTGCTACTTCTACTACTACTACTCCTGCTACTACTCCTACTACTACTACAACTCTTGCTACTATTACTTTTGCTACTACTACTGGTACTACTACTCCTGCAACGACTCCTGCTACTACTACTGCTACTGCTACTGCAACTGCTACTACTACTACTACTACTACTCCTGCTAATACTCCTACTACTACTACAACTGCTGCTACTACTACTGTTGCTTCTACTACTGCTGCTGCTGCTACTACTACTACTTCTGCTGCTACTACTACTGCTACTACTACTTCTACTACTACTACTACTACTCCTACTACTACTACTACTACTACTACTACTACTACTCTCCTACTACTACAATTGCTCCTACTACTACTACTACTACTACTACTACTACTACTACTACTGCTACTATTGCTACTATTGCTGCTACTGCTACTGCTACTATTGCTACTGCTACTTCTACTACCGCTACTACTACTAGTACTGCTACTACTATTGCTACTACTACTACTGCTACTGCTACTACTACTGCTACTACTACTTCTACTACTACTTCTGCTCCTACTGCTGCTACTACTGCTGCTACTACTACTACTGCTGGTGCTACTACTGCTACTACTATTGCTACCACTGCTACGACTGCTACTACTTTTGCTACTGCTGCTACTACTACTACAACTACCACTACTACTACTACTGCTACTACTACTGCTACTACTACTCCTGCAACTACTCCTGCTACTACTACTGCTACTGCTACTGCAACTGCTACTACTACTACTGCTCCTGCTACTACTCCTACTCCTACTACTACTACTACTACTATTACTACTACTACTACTGTGACTACTACTATTACTCCTGCTACTACTACTACTGCTACTGCTACTCCTACTACTACTGCTCCTACTACTACTGCTACTACTACTACTACTCCTACTACTACTACTACTCCTACTACTAATACTACTACTACTACTACTATTACTACTACTACTACTACTGTGACTACTATTGCTACTGCTACTACTACTACTACAATTGCTCCTACTACTACTACTGCTACTACTGATGCTACTCGTACTACTACTGCTACTTCTACTACTCCTGCTACTACTACTACTGCTGCTACTGCTACTCCTACTACTACTGCTCCTACTACTACTGCTACTACTACTACTACTACTCCTACTACTACTACTACTACTCCTACTCCTACTACTACTACTACTACTATTACTACTACTACTATTACTACTACTACTACTGTGACTACTATTGCTACTGCTGCTGCTACTACTACTGCTGCTGCTACTACTGCTGCTACTGCTACTGCTACCACTGCTACTGCTACTTCTACTACTACTCCTCCTACTGCTACCACTGATACTGCTACTGCTACCACTGCTACTTCTACTACTACTACTACTCCTGCTACTACTCCTACTACTACTACAACTCTTGCTACTATTACTTTTGCTACTACTACTGCTACTACTACTCCTGCAACGACTCCTGCTACTACTACTACTGCTACTGCTACTGCAACTACTACTACTACTACTACTCCTGCTACTACTCCTACTACTACTACAACTGCTGCTACTACTACTGCTGCTTCTACTACTGCTGCTGCTGCTACTACTACTGCTTCTGCTGCTACTACTACTGCTACTACTACTTCTACTACTACTACTACTACTACTACTACTACTACTCCTACTACTACTACTACAATTGCTCCTCCTACTACTACTACTACTGCTACTACTACTGCTACTACTGCTGCTACTACTACTGCTACTATTGCTACTGCTACTGCTACTACCGCTACTACTATTGGTATTGCTACTACTATTGCTACTAGTACTACTGCTACTCCTACTACTACTGCTACTACTACTTCTACTACTACTTCTGCTCCTACTGCTGCTACTACTACTGCTGCTACTACTCCTACTCCTACTACTACTACTACTACTACTGCTGGTGCTACTGCTGCTGCTACTACTACTACTACTACTACTACTGCTACTACTACTCCTGCAACTACTCCTGCTACTACTACTGCTACTGCTACTGCTACTGCAACTGCTACTACTACTACTACTGCTCCTGCTACTACTCCTCCTCCTCCTACTACTACTACTACTACTACTATTACAACTACTACTACTGTGACTACTATTGCTACCGCTACTCCTACTACTACTACTACTACTACTACTACTACTACTACTACTGCTGGTGCTACTGCTGCTACTACTGTTCCTACTACTGCTACTACTGCTACTACAACTACTGCTACTACTACTGCTGCTTCTACTACTGTTGTTGCTGCTACTACTACTGCTTCTGCTGCTACTACTACTACTACTGCTACTTCTAGTACTAATACTTCTACTGCTACCACTACTACTGCTACTTCTACTACTACTGCTGCTACTGCTGCTACTGCTACTACTACTACTAGTACTCCTGCTACTACTACTACTGCTACTGCTACTCCTACTACTACTGCTCCTACTACTACTACTCCTGCTACTACTACTCCTACTCCTACTACTACTACTACTACTACTACTACTACTACTACTACTACTACTACTACTACTACTACTACTACTACTATTACTACTACTACTACTGTGACTACTATTGCTACTGCTACTCCTACTACTACAATTGCTCCTACTACTACTACTGCTGCTACTACTGATGCTACTCCTACTACTACTACTACTACTACTACTGCTACTACTGATGCTACTACTACTACTACTACTACTACTACTA
>OV702288.1:251999037-252001537 GCA_916181665.1 Avena sativa | reverse complement strand
CTACTGCTGCTGCTGCTACTACTGCTGCTACTGCTACTGCTACCACTGCTACTGCTACTTCTACTACTACTCCTGCTACTGCTACCACTGATACTGCTACTGCTACCACTGCTACTTCTACTACTACTACTCCTGCTACTACTCCTACTACTACAACTCTTGCTACTATTACTTTTGCTACTGCTACTGCTACTGCTACTACTACTACTACTACTACTACTCCTGCTACTACTCCTACTATTACTACAACTGCTGCTACTACTACTGTTGCTTCTACTACTGCTGCTGCTACTACTACTGCTTCTGCTGCTACTACTACTGCTACTACTACTCCTACTACTACTACTACTACTCCTACTACTACTGCTACTACTACTACTCCTCCTACTACTACAATTGCTCCTACTACTACTACTACTGCTACTACTGTTACTACTGCTGCTACTGCTACTGCTACTACCGCTACTACTACTGCTACTACCGCTACTACTACTGGTACTGCTACTACTATTGCTACTACTACTACTGCTACTGCTACTACTACTGGTGCTACTACTTCTACTACTACTTCTGCTCCTACTGCTGCTACTACTGCTGCTACTACTACTACTACTGGTGCTACTGCTGCTACTACTATTGCTACCACTGCTACGACTACTACTACTTTTGCTACTGCTGCTACTACTACTACTACAACTACTACTACTACTGCTACTACTACTGCAACTACTACTCCTTCAACTACTCCTGCAACTACTACTGCTACTGCTACTGCAACTGCTACTACTACTACTGCTCCTGCTACTACTCCTACTCCTACTCCTACTACTGCTACTACTATTACTACGACTATTACTACTACTACTACTGTGACTACTATTACTACTGCTGCTACTGCTACTGCTACTGCTACTGCTACTACCGCTACTACTACTGGTACTGCTACTACTATTGCTACTACTACTACTGCTACTGCTACTACTACTGCTACTACTACTGCTACTACTACTGCTACTACTACTTCTACTACTACTTCTGCTCCTACTTCTGCTACTACTGCTGCTACTACTACTGCTACGACTGCTACTACTTTTGCTACTGCTGCTACTACTACTACTACCACTACTACTACTACTGCTACTACTACTGCAACTACTCCTGCTACTACTACTGCTACTGCTACTGCAACTGCTACTACTACTACTACTGCTACTACTCCTGCTACTACTACTACTACTACTACTGCTACTGCTACTCCTACTACTACTGCTCCTACTACTACTGCTACTACTACTACTCCTGCTACTACTCCTACTCCTACTACTACTACTACTACTACTACTACTACTACTACTACTGTGACTACTATTGCTACTGCTACTCCTACTACTACAATTGCTCCTACTACTACTACTACTGCTACTACTGATGCTACTCCTACTACTGCTACTTCTACTACTCCTGCTACTACTACTACTACTGCTACTGCTACTCCTACTACTACTGCTCCTACTACTACTGCTACTACTACTACTCCTGCTACTACTCCTACTCCTACTCCTACTACTACTACTACTATTACTACTACTACTACTACTAGTGTGACTACTATTGCTACTGCTGCTGCTACTACTACTGCTGCTGCTGCTACTACTGCTGCTACTGCTACTTCTACCACTGCTACTGCTACTTCTCTACTACTCCTGCTGCTGCTACCACTGATACTGCTACTGCTACCACTGCTACTTCTACTACTACTACTCCTACTACTACTGCTACTTCTACTACTACTCCTGCTACTGCTACCACTGATACTGCTACTGCTACCACTGCTACTTCTACTACTACTACTCCTGCTACTACTCCTACTACTACTACAACTCTTGCTACTATTACTTTTGCTACTACTACTGCTACTACTACTCCTACAACGACTCCTGCTACTACTACTGTTACTGCTACTGCAACTGCTACTACTACTACTACTCCTGCTAGTACTCCTACTACTACTACAACTGCTGGTACTACTACTGTTGCTTCTACTACTGCTGCTGCTGCTACTACTACTGCTTCTGCTGCTACTACTACTACTACTACTTCTACTACTACTACTACTACTACTACTCCTACTACTACTACTACTACTACTACTACTCCTACTACTACAATTGCTCCTACTACTACTACTACTACTACTACTACTAGTACTACTACTACTGCTACTACTGCTACTACTGCTGCTACTGCTACTGCTACTGCTACTGCTACTACCGCTACTACTACTGGTACTGCTACTACTATTGCTACTACTACTACTGCTACTGCTACTACTACTGCTACTACTACTGCTACTACTACTGCTACTACTACTTCTACTACTACTTCTGCTCCTACTTCTGCTACTACTGCTGCTACTACTACTGCTACGACTGCTACTACTTTTGCTACTGCTGCTACTACTACTACTACCACTACTACTACTACTGCTACTACTACTGCA
>OV702288.1:251974037-251979037 GCA_916181665.1 Avena sativa | reverse complement strand
TACTGATGCTACTACTGCTACTACTGCTACTACAACTGCTGCTACTACTACTGCTGCATCTACTATTGTTGCTGCTGCTACTACTACTGTTTCTGCTGCTACTACTACTACTACTGCTACTTCTGGTACTACTACTTCTACTGCTACTGCTACTGCTACTGCTACTCCTACTACTACTTCTACTACAACTGCTACTTCTACTACTACTGCTACTACTACTGCTACTACTACTGCTACTACTCCTGCTACTACTACTACTACTACTACTACTACTACTACTACTGCTACTGCTAATCCTACTACTACTGCTCCTACTACTACTGCTACTACTACTACTACTCCTGCTACTACTCCTAGTCCTACTCCTACTACTACTATTACTACTACTACTGTGACTACTATTGCTACTGCTACTCCTACTACTACAATTGCTCCTACTCCTACTACTGCTACTACTGATGCTACTCCTACTACTACTGCTACTTCTACTACTCCTGCTACTACTACTACTGCTACTGCTACTCCTACTACTACTGCTCCTACTACTACTGCTACTACTACTACTCCTGCTACTACTCCTACTCCTACTACTACTACTAATACTACTATTACTACTACTACTGTGACTACTATTGCTACTGCTGCTGCTACTACTACTGCTGCTGCTGCTACTACTGCTGCTACTGCTACTGCTACCACTGCTACTGCTACTTCTACTACTACTCCTGCTACTGCTACCACTGATACTGCTACTCCTACTACTGCTACTACTACTACTACTGCTGGTGCTACTGCTGCTACTACTGTTGCTACTACTGCTACTACTACTACTACAACTGCTGCTAGTACTACTGCTGCTTCTACTACTGTTGTTGCTGCTACTACTACAGCTTCTGCTGCTACTACTACTACTACTACTGCTACTTCTAGTACTAATACTTCTACTGCTACCACTACTACTGCTACTTCTGCTGCTACTGCTACTACTACTGCTACTGCTACTACTTCTACTACTACTACTACTACTACTGCTTCTGCTGCTACTACTACTACTACTGCTACTGCTAGTCCTACTACTACTGCTCCTACTACTACTGCTACTACTTCTACTCCTGCTACTACTCCTACTCCTACTCCTACTCCTACTACTACTACTACTACTACTACTACTACTACTACTACTACTACTACTACTACTATTACTACTACTACTACTGTGACTACTATTACTACTGCTACTCCTACTACTACAATTGCTCCTAGTACTACTACTACTGCTACTACTGATGCTACTCCTACTACTCCTGCTACTTCTACTACTCCTGCTACTACTACTACTACTACTGCTACTTCTACTCCTACTACTACTACTCCTGCTACTACTCCTACTCCGACTACTACTACTACTACTACTGTGACTACTATAGCTACTGCTGCTGCTACTACTACTGCTGCTGCTGCTACTACTGCTGCTACTGCTACTGCTACCACTGCTACTACTACTTCTACTACTACTCCTGCTACTGCTACCACTGATACTGCTACTGCTACCACTGCTACTTCTACTACTACTACTCCTGCTACTACTCCTATTACTACTACAACTCTTGCTACTATTACTTTTGCTACTACTACTGCTACTACTACTCCTGCAACGACTCCTGCTACTACTACTGCTACTGCTACTGCAACTGCTACTACTACTACTACTACTCCTGCTACTACTCCTACTATTACTACAACTGCTGCTACTACTACTGTTGCTTCTACTACTGCTGCTGCTACTACTACTGCTTTTGCTGCTACTACTACTGCTACTACTACTCCTACTACTACTACTACGCCTACTCCTACTACTACTACTACTACTACTACTACTACTCCTCCTATTACTACAATTGCTCCTACTACTACTACTACTGCTACTACTGCTACTACTGCTACTACTGCTGCTACTGCTACTGCTACTATTGCTACTGCTACTGCTACTACCGCTACTACTACTGATACTGCTACTACTATTGCTACTACTACTACTGCTACTGCTACTACTTCTACTACTACTTCTGCTCCTACTGCTGCTACTACTCCTGCTACTACTACTACTACTGGTGCTACTGCTGCTACTACTATTGCTACCACTGCTACGACTGCTACTACTTTTGCTACTGCTGCTACTACTACTACTACCACTACTACTACTACTGCTACTACTACTGCAACTACTACTCCTGCAACTACTCCTGCTACTACTACTGCTACTGCTACTGCAACTGCTACTACTACTACTACTACTGCTCCTGCTACTACTCCTACTCCTACTACTACTATTACTATTACTACTACTACTACTGTGACTACTATTGCTACTGCTACTCCTACTACTACTACTACTACTACTACTGGTGCTACTGCAGCTACTACTGTTGCTACTACTGCTACTACTGCTACTACAACTGCTGCTACTACTACTGCTGCATCTACTACAGTTGCTGCTGCTACTACTACTGTTTCTGCTGCTACTACTACTACTACTACTATTACTGCTACCACTACAACTGCTACTTCTACTAGTACTGCTGCTACTGCTACTACTACTACTACTGCTACTACTCCTGCTACTACTACTACTGCTACTGCTACTCCTACTACTACTGCTCCTACTACTACTGCTACTACTACTACTACTCCTGCTACTACTCCTACTCCTACTACTACTACTACTACTACTACTACTATTACTACTACTACTGTGACTACTATTGCTACTGCTACTCCTACTACTACAATTGCTCCTACTACTACTACTGCTACTACTGATGCTACTCCTACTACTACTGCTACTTCTACTACTCCTGCTACTACTACTACTACTGCTACTGCTACTCCTACTACTACTGCTGCTACTACTACTGCTACTACTACTACTACTCCTGCTACTACTCCTACTCCTACCCCTACTACTACTACTGTGACTACTATTGCTACTGCTGCTGCTACTACTACTGCTACTGCTGTTACTACTGCTGCTATTGCTACTGCTACCACTGCTACTGGTACTTCTACTACTACTCCTGCTACTGCAACCACTGATACTGCTACTGCTACCACTGCTACTTCTACTACTACTACTCCTGCTACTACTCCTACTACTACTACAACACTTTCTACTATTACTTTTGCTACGACTACTGCTACTACTGTTGCTACTACCACTGCTACTTCTACTACTCCTACTACTACTACTACTACTACTACTGTGACTACTATTGCTACTGCTACTCCTACTACTACAATTTCTCCTACTACTACTACCGCTACTACTGATGCTACTCCTACTACTACTACTACTGCTACTGCTACTCCTACTACTACTGCTCCTCCTACTACTGCTACTACTACTACTCCTGCTACTACTCCTACTCCTACCACTAGTACTACTACTACTATTACTACTACTACTACTACTACTGTGACTACTATTGCTACCGTTACTCCTACTACTACAATTGCTCCTACTACTACTACTGCTACTACTGATGCTACTCCTACTACTACTGCTACTTCTACTACTCCTGCTACTACTACTACTACTACCACTACTACTACTACTGCTACTCCTACTACTACTGCTCCTACTACTACTGCTACTACTATTACTTCTCCTGCTACTACTCCTACTCCTACTCCTACTCCTACTACTACTACTATTACTAGTACTACTACTGTGACTACTATTGCTACTGCTGCTGCTACTACTACTGCTACTACTGCTACTACTGCTGCTACTACTACTGCTACTACTGCTACTACCGCTACTACTACTACTGCTACTACAACTGCTACTGCTACTACTACTACTGCTACTAGTACTACTCATGCTACTACTCCTACTCCTACTACTACTAGTACTACTATTACTACTATTACTGTGACTACTATTGCTACTTCTACTCCTACTACTGATTCTGCTACTGCTACTACTACTCCTGCAACGACTCCTGCTACTACTACACCTGCTACTACTACTGCTACTGCAACTACGACTACTACTACTACTGCTCTTGCTACTACTACTACTACTACTACTACAACTGCTGCTACTACTACTGCTGCTTCTACAACTGTTGCTGCTACTACTACTACTGCTTCTGCTGCTACTACTACTTCTACTGCTACTTCTAGTACTACTACTTCTACTACTACCACTACTACTGCTGCTACTGCTACTACTACTACTACTACTACTACTACTACTACTGCTGCTGCTACTACTACTGCTACTGCTGCTACTACTGCTGCTACTGCTACTGCTACCACTGCTACTGCTACTTCTACTACTACTCCTGCTACTGCTACCACTGATACTGCTAATGCTACCACTGCTACTTCTACTACTACTACTCCTGCTACTATTACTACTACTACTGTGACTACTATTGCTACTGCTACTCCTACTACTACTACAATTTCTCCTACTACTACTACTGCTACTACTGATGCTACTCCTACTACTCCTGCTACTTCTACTACTACTACTGCTACTGCTACTGCTACTCCTACTACTACTGCTCCTACTACTACTGCTACTCCTACTACTAGTACTACTACTACTACTACTGCTACTACTACTACTACTACTCCTGCTACTACTCCTACTCCTACTCCTACTACTAGTACTACTACTACTATTACTACTACTGTGACTACTATGACTACTATTGCTACTGTTACTCCTACTACTATAATTCCTCCTACTACTACTACTGCTACTACTGATGCTACTCCTACTACTACTGCCACTTCTACTACTCCTGCTACTACTACTACTACTGCTACTGCTACTCCTACTACTACTGCTACTCCTACTACTACTACTACTCCTACTACTACTCCTACTCCTCCTCCTCCTCCTCCTCCTACTACTACTACTATTACTACTACTACTGTGACTACTATTGCTACTGCTGCTGCTACTACTACTGCAACTGCTGCTACTA
>OV702288.1:251921537-251924037 GCA_916181665.1 Avena sativa | reverse complement strand
TGCTACTACTACTGCTACTACTACTTCTACAACTACTGCTGCTCCTGCTACTGCTACTACTGCTACTACTACTACTACTACTACTACTACTGCTGGTGCTACTGCTGCTACTACTGTTGCTACTACTGCTACTACTGCTACTACTTTTGCTACTGCTGCTACTACTACTACTACCACTACTACTCCTGCTACTACTACTCCTGCAACGACTCCTGCTACTACTACTCCTGCTACTACTACTGCTACTGCAACTGCTACTACTACTACTGCTCTTGCTACTACTCCTACTACTACTACAACTGCTGCTACTACTACTGCTTCTTCTACTACTGCTGCTGCTACTACTACTACTTCTGCTGCTACTACTACTGCTACTTCTACTTCTAGTACTACAACTTCTACTGCTACCACTACTACTGCTACTTCTACTACTACTGCTGCTACTACTACTACTACTACTACTACTACTACTACTACTACTACTACTACTACTACTACTACTGCTACTCCTACTACTACTGCTCCTACTACTACTGCTACTACTACTACTACTACTCCTGCTACTACTCTTACTCCTACTCCTACTACTACTACTACTACTATTACTACTACTACTACTGTGACTACTATTGCTACTGCTACTCCTACTACTACAATTGCTCCTACTACTACTACTACTACTGCTACAACTTCTGCTACTCCTACTGCTACTGCTACTACTGCTACTACCGCTACTACTACTACTGCTACTTCTACTGCTACAGCTACTACTACTACTGCTACTAGTACTACTCCTGCTACTACTCCTACTGCTACTACTACTACTACTACTGCTATTACTACTATTATTGTGACTACTATTGCTACTGCTACTCCTACTACTACAATTCCTCCTACTACTACTGCTGCTACTACTGTTGCTACTACTACTGCTACTACTGCTATAGCTATTGCTCCTACCGCTACTACTACTACTCCTACTGGTACTACTACTACTACTGCTGCTGGTGCTACTGCTGCTACTACTATTGCTACTACTGCTACTACTGGTACTACTGCTACTACTATTGCTACTTCTACTACTACTGCTACTACTATTGCTGCTGTTGCTACTGCTGCTGCTACTACTACTGCTGCTACTGCTACTACTACTACTGCTACTACTAATACTACTCCTCCTGCTACTAGTCCTACTACTACTACAACTGCTGCTACTACTACTGCTGCTTCTACTACTACTGCTGCTGCTACTACTACTGCTGCTGCTACTACTGCTGCTACTGCTACAGCTAACACTGCTACTGCTACTTCTACTACTACTCCTGCTACTGCTACCACTGATACTGCTACTGCTACCACTGCTACTGCTACTACTACTCCTGCTACTACTCCTACTACTACTACTACAACTCCTGCTACTATTACTTTTGCTACTTCTACTGCTACTACTGTTGCTACTACTACTGCTGCTGCTACTACTGCTGCTACTGCTACAGCTAACACTGCTACTGCTACTTCTACTACTACTCCTGCTAATGCTACCACTGATACTGCTACTGCTACCACTGCTACTGCTACTACTACTCCTGCTACTACTCCTACTACTACTACTACAACTCCTGCTACTATTACTTTTGCTACTTCTACTGCTACTACTGTTGCTACTGCTACTGCTACTACTGATTCTGCTACTGCTACTACTGCTACTACTACTACTACTGTTGCTACTGCTACTACTACTTCTACTACTACTGCTGCTCCTACTACTACTACTACTACTACTACTACTGCTAGTACTACTGCTATTACTACTGCTACTGCTGCTACTACTACTGCTGCTACTACTACTACTGCTGGTGCTACTGCTGCTACTACTACTACTGCTGCTACTACTACTGCTACTGCTACTACTACTACTACTACTACTAGTACTACTACTACTACTACTACTACTACTACTACTACTACTACTACTACTACTACTACTACTGCTACTCCTACTACTACTGCTCCTACTACTACTGCTACTACTACTACTACTCCTGCTACTACTCTTACTCCTACTCCTACTACTACTACTACTACTATTACTACTACTACTACTGTGACTACTATTGCTACTGCTACTCCTACTACTACAATTGCTCCTACTACTACTACTACTACTACTGCTACTACTTCTGCTACTCCTACTGCTACTGCTACTACTGCTACTACCGCTACTACTACTACTGCTACTTCTACTGCTACAGCTACTACTACTACTGCTACTAGTACTACTCCTGCTACTACTCCTACTGCTACTACTACTACTACTACTGCTATTACTACTATTATTGTGACTACTATTGCTACTGCTACTCCTACTACTACAATTCCTCCTACTACTACTACTGCTACTACTGTTGCTACTACTACTGCTACTACTGCTATAGCTATTGCTCCTACCGCTACTACTACTACTCCTACTGGTACTACTACTACTACTGCTGCTGGTGCT
>OV702288.1:251856537-251859037 GCA_916181665.1 Avena sativa | reverse complement strand
ACTGCTACTACTACTGCTACTACTACTGCTGCTGCTACTACTACTACTGCTGCTAGTACTACTGCTACTACTACTTCTACTACTATTGCTGGTCCTATTGCTGCTAGTACTGTTGCTGCTACTACTACTACTACTGCTACTACTGTTGCTACTACTGCTACTACTGCTACTACTTTTGCTACTGCTGCTACTACTACTACTACTGCTGCTACTACTCCTGCAACGACTCCTGCTACTACTACTCCTGCTACTACTACTGCTACTGCAACTGCTACTACTAGTACTACTGCTCCTGCTACTACTCCTACTACTACTACAACTGCTGCTACTACTACTGCTGCTACTGCTACTACTACTGCTTCTGCTGCTACTACTACTGCTACTACTACTTCTAGTAGTAGTAGTACTACTACTACTGCTACTACTGCTGCTACTACCACTACTACTACTACTGCTACTACTACTCCTGCAACGACTCCTTCTACTACTACTGCTACTGCTAATGCAACTGCTACTACTACTACTACTACTACTACTACTACTCCTGCTACTACTCCTACTACTACTACAACTGCTGCTACTACTACTGCTGCTTCTACTACTGCTGCTACTACTACTGCTTCTGCTACTACTACTACTGCTACTGCTACTTCTAGTACTACTACTACTACTGCTGTTACTACTACTGCTGCTACTACTACTACTACTACTACTACTACTACTACTACTACTACTACTACTACTACTACTACTACTACTGGTGCTACTGCTGCTACTACTGCTACTGCTACTACTACTACCACTTCTACTACTACTGCTACTACTACTACTCCTACTACTACTACTACTACCATACTACTACTATTACTACTACTATTACTACTACTACTACTACTGTGACTACTATTGCTACTGCTACTTCTAGTAGTACTACTACTACTGTTGCTACTACTACTATTACTACTACTGGTGCTACTGCTGCTACTACTGCTACTGCTACTACTACTACTACTACTACTACTACTACCACTCCTACTACTGCTACTACTACTACTCCTCCTCCTCCTACTACTACTACTACTACTACTACTACTACTACTACTACTACTACTACTACTATTGCTACTGCTACTCCTACTACTACAATTGCTCCTACTACTACTGCTCCTACTACTGCTGCTACTCCTACTGCTACTTCTACTACTGCTACTACCGCTACTACTACTACTGCTACAACTACTGCTACTACTACTGCTACTGCTACTACTACTACTGCTACTAGTACTACTCCTGCTACTACTCCTACTCCTCCTCCTCCTACTACTACTACTACTACTACTATTACTACTATTACTGTGACTACTATTGCTACTGCTACTCCTACTACTACAATTGCTCCTACTACTACTACTGCTACTATTGTTGCTACTGCTACTGCTACTACTGCTATAGCTACTGCTACTACCGCTACTACTACTACTCCTACTGCTACTACTACTACTACTACTCCTACTGCTACTGCTACTACTGCTACTTCTACTGCTACTGCTACTACCGCTACTACTACTACTACTACTGCTAATACTAATGCTACTACTACTGCTACTGCTACTACTACCGCTATTACTACTTCTACTACTACTGTTGCTCCTACTGCTTCTACTACTGCTGCTACTACTACTACTGCTTCTGCTACTACTACTACTGCTACTGCTACTTCTAGTACTACTACTACTACTACTGCTGTTACTACTACTGCTGCTACTACTACTACTACTACTACTACTGGTGCTACTGCTGCTACTACTGCTACTGCTGCTACTACTACTACTACTACCACTTCTACTACTACTGCTACTACTACTACTCCTACTACTACTACTACTACTACCATACTACTACTATTACTACTACTATTACTACTACTACTACTACTGTGACTACTATTGCTACTGCTACTTCTAGTAGTACTACTACTACTATTGCTACTACTACTATTACTACTACTGGTGCTACTGCTGCTACTACTGCTACTACTGCTACTGCTGCTACTACTACTACTACTACTGCTACTACTACTACTGCTACTACTACTGCTGCTACTGCTACTACTCCTCCTCCTCCTACTACTACTACTACTACTACTACTACTACTCCTACTACTGCTGCTACTGCTGCTACTACTACTACTACTACTGCTACTACTACTCCTGCAACGACTCCTGCTACTACTACTGCTACTGCTACTCCAACTGCTACTACTACTACTACTACTCCTACTAGTACTCCTACTACTACTACAACTTCTGCTACTACTAATGCTGCTTCTGCTACTGCTGCTGCTACTACTACTGCTACTGCTACTTCTACTACTACTACTACTACTACTACTACTACTACTACTACTACTACTACTACTACTACTCCTACTACTACAATTGCTCCTACTACTACTACTACTACTACTACTACTACTGCTACTACTACTACTGCTGTTACT
>OV702288.1:251844037-251846537 GCA_916181665.1 Avena sativa | reverse complement strand
TACTATTGCTACTGCTACTTCTAGTAGTACTACTACTACTGTTGCTACTACTACTATTACTACTACTGGTGCTACTGCTGCTACTACTGCTACTGCTGCTACTACTACTACTACTACTACTACCACTACTACTACTGCTACTACTACTACTCCTCCTCCTCCTCCTCCTCCTCCTACTACTACTACTACTACTACTACTACTACTACTACTACTACTACTACTACTACTACTACTATTACTACTACTACTACTGTGACTACTATTGCTACTGCTACTCCAACTACTACTACAATTGCTCCTACTACTACTGCTCCTACTATTGCTGCTACTCCTACTGCTACTTCTACTACTGCTACTACCGCTACTACTACTACTGCTACAACTACTGCTACTACTACTTCTACTAGTACTACTCCTGCTACTACTCCTACTCCTCCTACTACTACTAATACTACTACTACTATTACTACTATTACTGTGACTACTATTGCTACTGCTACTCCTACTACTACAATTGCTCCTACTACTACTACTGCTACTATTGTTGCTACTGCTACTGCTACTACTGCTATAGCTACTGCTACTACCGCTACTACTACTCCTACTGCTACTACTACTACTACTACTACTCCTACTGCTACTGCTACTACTGCTACTTCTACTGCTACTGCTACTACCGCTACTACTACTGCTACTGCTAATACTAATGCTACTACTACTGCTACTGCTACTACTACCGCTATTACTACTTCTACTACTACTGTTGCTCCTACTGCTTCTACTACTGCTGCTACTACTACTACTGCTTCTGCTACTACTACTACTGCTACTGCTACTTCTAGTACTACTACTACTACTACTGCTGTTACTACTACTGCTGCTACTACTACTACTACTACTACTACTACTACTACTACTGGTGCTACTGCTGCTACTACTGCTACTGCTGCTACTACTACTACTACTACCACTTCTACTACTACTTCTACTACTACTACTCCTACTACTACTACTACTACTACTACTACCATACTACTACTATTACTACTACTATTACTACTACTACTACTACTGTGACTACTATTGCTACTGCTACTTCTAGTAGTACTACTACTACTGTTGCTACTACTACTATTACTACTACTGGTGCTACTGCTGCTACTACTGCTACTGCTGCTACTACTACTACTACTACTACTACTACTACTACCACTACTACTACTGCTACTACTACTCCTCCTCCTCCTCCTACTACTACTACTACTACTACTATTACTACTACTACTACTGTGACTACTATTGCTACTACTACTCCTACTACTACAATTGCTCCTACTACTACTGCTCCTACTACTGCTGCTACTCCTACTGCTACTTCTACTACTGCTACTACCGCTACTACTACTACTGCTACAACTACTGCTACTACTACTGCTAGTGCTACTACTACTACTGCTACTAGTACTACTCCTGCTACTACTCCTACTCCTCCTACTACTACTACTACTACTACTACTATTACTACAATTACTGTGACTACTATTGCTACTGCTACTCCTACTACTACAATTGCTCCTACTACTACTACTGCTACTATTGTTGCTACTGCTACTGCTACTACTGCTACTGCTACTACCGCTACTTCTACTACTACTCCTACTGCTACTACTACTACTACTACTCCTACTGCTACTGCTACTACTGCTACTTCTACTGCTACTGCTACTACCGCTACTACTACTACTGCTACTGCTAATACTAATGCTACTACTACTTCTACTGCTACTACTACCGCTATTACTACTTCTACTACTACTGTTGCTCCTACTGCTGCTACTACTGTTGGTGCTGCTGCTGCTACTACTACTACTACTACTACTACTACTACTGCTGCTGCTGCTGGTGGTGCTACTGCTGCTACTACGGTTGCTACTACTACTACTACTAGTACTACTGCTACTACTATTGCTACTTCTACTACTACTGCTACTACTATTGCTGCTGTTGCTACTGCTGCTGCTACTATTACTGCTGCTACTGCTACTACTAGTACTGCTACTACTAATACTACTCCTCCTGCTACTAGTCCTACTACTACTACAACTGCTGCTACTACTGCTGCTGCTACTACTACTGCTGCTGCTGCTACTACTGCTCCTACTGCTACTGCTACTGCTACTTCTACTACTACTCCTGCTACTGCTACCACTGCTACTGCTACCACTGCTACTGCTACTACTACTACTCCTGCTACTACTCCAACTACTACTACTACAACTCCTGCTACTATTACTTTTGCTACTACTACTACTGCTACTACTGTTGCTACTGCTACTACTGATTCTGCTACTGCTACTACTGCTACTACTACTACTACTACTGTTGCTACTGCTACTACTACTTCTACTACTATTGCTGCTCCTACTACTACTACTACTACTACTACTACTGCTAGTACTACTTCTATTACTGCTACTACTGCTGCTACTACTACTGCTG
>OV702288.1:251814037-251816537 GCA_916181665.1 Avena sativa | reverse complement strand
ACTACTACTACTATTACTACTACTACTACTGTGACTACTATTGCTACTGCTACTCCTACTACTACAATTGCTCCTACTACTACTGCTCCTACTACTGCTGCTACTCCTACTGCTACTTCTACTACTGCTACTACCGCTACTACTACTACTGCTACTACCGCTACTACTACTACTGCTACTGCTACTACTACTACTGCTACTAGTACTACTCCTGCTACTACTCCTACTCCTCCTACTACTACTACTACTACTATTACTACTATTACTGTGACTACTATTGCTACTTCTACTCCTACTACTACAATTGCTCCTACTACTACTACTGCTACTATTGTTGCTACTGCTACTGCTACTACTGCTATAGCTACTGCTACTACCGCTACTACTACTACTCCTACTGCTACTACTACTACTACTACTACTACTCCTACTGCTACTGCTACTACTGCTACTTCTACTGCTACTGCTACTACCACTACTACTACTACTGCTACTGCTAATACTAATGCTACTACTACTGCTACTGCTACTACTACCGCTATTACTACTTCTACTACTACTGTTGCTCCTACTGGTGCTACTACTGTTGGTGCTGCTGCTGCTGCTACTACTACTACTACTACTACTACTGCTGCTGCTGCTGCTGGTGGTGCTACTGCTGCTACTACTGTTGCTACTACTGCTACTACTAGTACTACTGCTACTACTATTGCTACTTCTACTACTACTGCTACTACTATTGCTGCTGTTGCTACTGCTGCTGCTACTATTACTGCTGCTACTGCTACTACTAGTACTGCTACTACTAATACTACTCCTCCTGCTACTAGTCCTACTACTACTACAACTGCTGCTACTACTACTGCTGCTTCTACTACTGCTGCTGCTGCTACTACTACTGCTTCTGCTGCTACTACTGCTCCTACTGCTACTGCTACCACTGCTACTGCTACTTCTACTACTACTCCTGCTACTGCTACCACTGCTACAGCTACTGCTACCACTGCTACTGCTACTACTACTACTCCTGCTACTACTCCAACTACTACTACTACAACTCCTGCTACTATTACTTTTGCTACTACTACTGCTACTACTGTTGCTACTGCTACTACTGATTCTGCTACTGCTACTACTGCTACTACTACTACTACTACTGTTGCTACTGCTACTACTACTTCTACTACTATTGCTGCTCCTACTACTACTACTACTACTACTAGTATTGCTGCTCCTACTACTACTACTGCTAGTACTACTTCTATTACTGCTACTACTGCTGCTACTACTACTGCTGCTACTACTACCACTACTACTACTGCTGGTGCTACTGCTGCTACTACTACTGCTGCTTCTACTACTACTACTACTACTACTACTACTACTACTACTACTACTACTACTACTACTACTACCATCACTGCTACTACTACTGCTACTACTACTACTACTATTGCTGCTACTAGTACAACTACTACTACTACTACTACCACCACTATTACTACTACTTCTACTACTACTACTACTACTATTACTACTACTACGACTGTGACTACTATTGCTACTCCTACTGCTACTGCTACTTCTACTACTCCTGCTACTACTACTACTACTACTCCTGCTACTCCTACTACTACTGCTCCTACTACTACTGCCACTGCTACTACTCCTACTCCTACTACTACTACTACTGTGACTATTATTGCTACTGCTGCTGCTACTACTACTGCTGCTACTGCTACTTCTACCACTGCTACTGCTACTTCTACTACTACTCCTGCTACTGCTACCACTGATACTGCTACTGCTACCACTGTTACTTCTACTACTACTACTCCTGCTACTACTCCTACTACTACGACAACTCTTGCTACTATTACTTTTGCTACTACTATTGCTACTACTGTTGCTACTGCTACTGCTACTACTACTACTGCTACTGCTACTGCTACTACTGATTCTGCTACTGCTACTACTACTACTACTACTTCTACTACTACTACTGTTCCTACTGCTACTGCTACTACTACTTCTAGTACTAATGCTATTACTGCTACTACTACTGCTACTACTACTGCTGCTACTACTACTGCTGCTGCTACTACTACTACTACTGGTGCTACTGCTGCTACTACTGCTACTGCTGCTGCTACTACTACTACTACTACCACTGCTACTACTGCTACTACTACTACTACTACTACTACTACTACTACTACTACTACTACTACTACTACTACTGCTACTACTACAACTACTACTACCACTTCTACTACTACTACTACTGCTACTACTACCATACTACTACTAATCCTACTACTATTACTACTACTACTACTACTACAACAACTACTACCACTGCTACTACTACTACTACTACTACCATACTACTACTATTACTACTACTATTACTACTACTACTACTACCATACTACTACTATTACTACTACTATTACTACTACTACTACTACTGTGAGTACTATTGCTACTGCTACTTCTA
>OV702288.1:251804037-251809037 GCA_916181665.1 Avena sativa | reverse complement strand
CTCCTACTGCTACTGCTACTACTGCTACTACTACTACTACCGCTACTACTACTACTGCTACTGCTACTACTACTGCTACTACTATTGCTACTGCTAGTACTACTACTGCTACTAGTACTACTCCTGCTACTACTCCTACTCCTACTACTACTACTACTACTATTACTACTATTACTGTGAATACTATTGCTACTGCTACTCCTACTACTACCATTGCTCCTACTACTACTACTGCTACTACTGTTGCTACTGCTACTGCTACTACTGCTACAGCTACTGTTACTACCGCTACTACTACTACTCCTACTGCTACTCCTACTGCAACTGCTACTACTGCTACTGCTACTGCTACTACCGCTACTTCTACTACCGCTACTACTACTACTACTACTACTACTGCTACTGCTACTACTACTTCTACTACTACTGCTGCTCCTACTACTGCTACTACTGCTGCTGCTACTACTACTACTACTCCTACTGCTGCTACTACTGTTGCTACTACTGCTACTACTGGTACTACTGCTACTACTATTGCTACTTCTGCTACTACTGCGACTAATATTGCTGCTGCTGCTACTACTACTGCTGGTACTGCTACTACTACTACTGCTACTACTAATACTACTCCTCCTGCTACTAGTCCTACTACTACTACAACTGCTGCTACTACTACTACTGCTTCTACTACTGCTGCTGCTGCTACTACTACTAATACTACTTCTACTACTACCACTACTACTGCTACTTCTACTACTACTGCTGCTACTGCTGCTGCTGCTACTACTACTACTGCTACTACTCCTGCTACTACTACTACTGCTACTGCTACTCCTACTACTACTGCTCCTACTACTACTTCTACTACTACTACTACTCCTGCTACTACTCCTACTCCTACTACTACTACTACTACTACTATTACTACTACTACTACTGTGACTACTATTGCTACTACTACTCCTACTACTACAATTGCTCCTACTACTACTACTGCTACTACTGCTACTGCTACTACTGCTACTACTACTGCTACTACCGCTACTACTACTACTGCTACTACTACTACTGCTGCTACTGCTACTACTACTACTGCTACTAGTACTACTCCTGCTACTCCTGCTACTACTCCTACTACTACTACTACTACTACTACTACTACTACTACTACTACTACTACTACTACTACTACTATTATTGTGACTACTATTGCTACTGCTACTCCTACTACTATAATTGCTCCTACTACTACTACTGCTACTACTACTGCTACTGCTACTGCTACTACTGCTACTGCTACTACCGCTACTACTACTACTGCTACTGCTAATACTACTGCTACTACTACTGCTACTACTACTTCTACTACTACTGCTGCTCCTACTGCTTCTACTACTGCTGCTGCTACTACTACTACTACTGTTGGTGCTACTACTGCTACTACAGGTACTACTGCTACTACTATTGCTACTTCTGCTACTACTGCTAGTACTATTGGTGCTGCTACTACTGCTGCTGCTACTACTACTGCTGCTACTGCTACTACTACTACTGGTACTACTAATACTACTCCTCCTGCTACTAGTCGTACTACTACTACAACTGCTGCTACTACTACTGCTGCTTCTACTACTGCTGCTACTGCTACTACTACTGCTGCTGCTGCTACTGCTACTGCTACCACAACTACTGCTACTTCTACTACTACTCCTGCTACTGCTACCACTAATACTGCTACTGCTGCCACTGCTACTACTACTACTACTCCTGCTACTACTACTACAACTCCTGCTACTATTACTTTTGCTACTACTACTGCTACTACTGTTGCTACTGCTACTGCTACTACTGATTCTGCTACTGCTACTACTGCTACTACTACTACTACTGTTGCTACTGCTACTACTACTTCTACTACTACTGCTGCTCCTACGGCTACTACTACTACTAATGCTACTACTTTTGCTACTGCTACTACTACTACTACCACTACTACTACTGCTACCACTACTACTACCGCTACTACTACTCCTGCAACGACTCCTGCTACTACTACTCCTGCTACTACTACTGCTACTGCAATTGCTACTACTACTACTGCTCCTGCTACTACTCCTACTACTACTACAACTGCTGCTACTACTACTGCTGCTTCTACCACTGCTGCTGCTGCTACTACTACTGCTTCTGCTGCTACTACTACTACTGCTACTGCTACTTCTAGTACTACTACTTCTACTGCTACCACTACTACTGCTACTTCTACTACTACTGCTGCTACTGCTACTACCACTACTGCTACTCCTCCTGCTACTACTACTACTGCTACTGCTACTCCTACTACTACTGCTCATACTACTACTGCTACTACTACTCCTCCTCCTGCTACTACTCTTACTCCTACTCCTACTCCTACTACTACTACTATTACTACTACTACTACTACTACTACTATTACTACTACTACTACTACTACTGTGACTACTATTGCTACTGCTACTCCTACTACTACAATTGCTCCTACTACTACTGCTACTCCTACTGCTAGTGCTACTACTGCTACTACTACTACTCCCGCTACTACTACTACTGCTACTACTACTGCTACTACTATTGCTACTGCTAGTACTACTACTGCTACTAGTAGTACTCCTGCTACTACTCCTACTCCTACTACTACTAGTACTACTACTATTACTGTGACTACTATTGCTACTGCTACTCCTACTACTACAATTGCTCCTACTACTACTACTGCTACTATTGTTGCTACTGCTACTGCTACTACTGCTATAGCTACTGCTACTACCGCTACTACTACTACTCCTACTGCTACTACTACTACTACTACTACTCCTACTGCTACTGCTACTACTGCTACTTCTACTGCTACTGCTACTACCGCTACTACTACTACTGCTACTGCTAATACTAATGCTACTACTACTGCTACTGCTACTACTATTGCTACTTCTGCTACTACTGCGACTAATATTGCTGCTGCTGCTACTACTACTGCTGGTACTGCTACTACTACTACTGCTACTACTAATACTACTCCTCCTGCTACTAGTCCTACTACTACTACAACTGCTGCTACTACTACTACTGCTTCTACTACTGCTGCTGCTGCTACTACTACTAATACTACTTCTACTACTACCACTACTACTGCTACTTCTACTACTACTGCTGCTACTGCTGCTGCTGCTACTACTACTACTGCTACTACTCCTGCTACTACTACTACTGCTACTGCTACTCCTACTACTACTGCTCCTACTACTACTTCTACTACTACTACTACTCCTGCTACTACTCCTACTCCTACTACTACTACTACTACTACTACTATTACTACTACTACTACTACTGTGACTACTATTGCTACTGCTACTCCTACTACTACAATTTCTCCTACTAATACTACTGCTACTACTGCTACTGCTACTACTGCTACTACTACTGCTACTACCGCTACTACTACTACTGCTACTACTACTACTGCTGCTACTGCTACTACTACTACTGCTACTAGTACTACTCCTGCTACTCCTGCTACTACTCCTACTACTACTACTACTACTACTACTACTATTACTACTATTATTGTGACTACTATTGCTACTGCTACTCCTACTACTATAATTGCTCCTACTACTACTACTGCTACTACTGCTGCTACTGCTACTGCTACTACTGCTACTGCTACTGCTACTACCGCTACTACTACTACTGCTACTGCTAATACTACTGCTACTACTACTGCTACTACTACTTCTACTACTACTGCTGCTCCTACTGCTTCTACTACTGCTGCTGCTACTACTACTACTACTACTGCTGGTGCTACTACTGCTACTACAGGTACTACTGCTACTACTATTGCTACTTCTGCTACTACTGCTAGTACTATTGGTGCTGCTACTACTGCTGCTGCTACTACTACTGCTGCTACTGCTACTACTACTACTGCTACTACTAATACTACTCCTCCTGCTACTAGTCGTACAACTACTACAACTGCTGCTACTACTACTGCTGCTTCTACTACTGCTGCTACTGCTACTACTACTGCTGCTGCTGCTACTGCTACTGCTACCACAACTACTGCTACTTCTACTACTACTCCTGCTACTGCTACCACTGATACTGCTACTGCTGCCACTGCTACTACTACTACTACTACTCCTGCTACTACTCCTACTACTACTACAACTCCTGCTACTATTACTTTTGCTACTACTACTGCTACTACTGTTGCTACTGCTACTGCTACTACTGATTCTGCTACTGCTACTACTGCTACTACTACTACTACTGTTGCTACTGCTACTACTACTTCTACTACTACTGCTGCTCCTACGGCTACTACTACTACTAATGCTACTACTTTTGCTACTGCTACTACTACTACTACTACCACTACTACTACTGCTACCACTACTACTACCGCTACTACTACTCCTGCAACGACTCCTGCTACTACTACTCCTGCTACTACTACTGCTACTTCAATTGCTACTACTACTACTGCTCCTGCTACTACTCCTACTACTACTACAACTGCTGCTACTACTACTGCTGCTTCTACTACTGCTGCTGCTGCTACTACTACTGCTTCTGCTGCTACTACTACTACTGCTACTGCTACTTCTAGTACTACTACTTCTACTGCTACCACTACTACTGCTACTTCTACTACTACTGCTGCTACTGCTACTACCACTACTGCTACTCCTCCTGCTACTACTACTACTGCTACTGCTACTCCTACTACTACTGCTCATACTACTACTGCTACTACTACTCCTCCTCCTGCTACTACTCTTACTCCTACTCCTACTCCTACTACTACTACTATTACTACTACTACTACTACTACTACTATTACTACTACTACTACTACTACTACTACTACTACTGTGACTACTATTGCTACTGCTACTCCTACTACTACAATTGCTCCTACTACTACTACTGCTACTCCTACTGCTAGT
>OV702288.1:251789037-251794037 GCA_916181665.1 Avena sativa | reverse complement strand
CTACTAGTCCTACTACTACTACAACTGCTGCTACTACTACTGCTGCTTCTACTACTGCTGCTACTGCTACTACTACTGCTGCTGCTGCTACTACTGCTGCTACTGCTACTGCTACTGCTACCACTACTACTGCTACTTCTACTACTACTCCTGCTACTGCTACCACTGATACTGCTACTGCTACCACTGCTACTGCTACTACTACTACTACTACTTTTGCTACTACTAATGCTATTACTGTTGCTACTGCTACTGCTACTACTGATTCTACTACTGCTACTACTGCTACTACTACTACCAGTACTACTACTATTGTTGCTACTGCTACTACTACTGCTGCTCCTATGGCTACTGCTACTACTACTGCTACTACTTTTGCTACTGCTGCTACTACTACTACTACCACCACTACTGCTACTACCACTGCTACTGCTACTGCTACTGCTACTGCTACTGCTACTGTTACTGCTACTGCTACTACTACTCCTGCTACTACTCCTACTACTACTACTACTACTTTTGCTACTACTACTGCTATTACTGTTGCTACTGCTACTGCTACTACTGATTCTTCTACTGCTACTACTGCTACTACTACTACCAGTACTACTACTACTGTTGCTACTGCTACTACTACTGCTGCTCCTATGGCTACTGCTACTACTACTGCTACTACTTTTGCTACTGCTGCTACTACTGCTACTGCTGCTACTACTGCTACTGCTGCTACTACTACTACTACTACTACTACTACTACTACTGCTACTACTACTACTACTCCTACCACTGCTACTACTACTTCTAATACTACTACTACTACTACTACTACTACTACTACTACTACTACTACTACTACTACTACTACTACTACTACTACTACTACTACTACTACTACTACTACTATTACTACTACTACGACTGTGACTACTATTGCAACTGCTACTCCTACTACTACAATTGCTCCTCCTACTACTACTCCTACTACTGCTGCTACTGCTACTGCTACTGCTACTGCTACTGCTACTGCTACTGCTATTACTACTACAACTACTACTACTACTACTATTACTACTACTACTATTACTACTACTACTGCTACTGCTACTGCTACTACTGCTACTGCTACTACTGCTACTGCTACTACTACTACTACTACCACTGCTACTACTACTGCTACTACTACTACTACTACTACTACTACTACTACTACTACTACTACTACTACTACTAGTACTAGTACTACTACTACCACTATTACTACTACTTCTACTACTACTACTACTATTACTACTACTACGACTGTGACTACTATTGCTACTGCTACTCCTACTACTACAATTGCTCCTCCTACTAGTACTCCTACTACTGCTGCTACTGCTACTGCTACTGCTACTACTGCTACTGCTACTACTACTACTACTATTACTACTACTACTACTGTGACTATTATTGCTAATGCTACTCCTACTACTACAATTGCTCCTACTACTAGTACTGCTACTACTGATGCTACTCCTATTGCTACTGCTACTTCTAATACTCCTGCTACTACTACTACTACTACTGCTACTGCTCCTCCTACTACTACTGCTCCTACTACTACTACTACTACTCCTGCTACTACTCCTACTCCTACTACTACTACTACTACTATTACTACTACTACTGTGAGTACTATTGCTACTGCTGCTACTACTACTACTGCTGCTGCTGCTACTGCTACTGCTACCACTGCTACTGCTACTTCTACTACTACTCCTGCTACTGCTACCACTGATACTGCTACTGCTACTGCTGCTACTACTATTGCTACTTCTGCTACTACTGCTAGTACTATTGCTGTTGCTGCTACTGCTGCTGCTACTACTACTGATGCTACTGCTACTACTACTACTGCTACTACTAATACTACTCCTCCTGCTACTAGTCCTACTACTACTACAACTGCTGCTACTACTACTGCTGCTTCTACTACTGCGGCTACTGCTACTACTACTACTACTACTACTACTACTATTACTATTACTACTACTACTACTGTGACAACTATTGCTACTGCTACTCCTACTACTACAATTGCTCCTACTACAACTACTACTACTACTACTGCTACTCCTACTGCTACTGCTACTACTGCTACTACTACTGCTACTACTACTACTGCTACTATTGCTACAGCTACTACTACTACCACTGCTACTACTACTACCACTGCTACTTCTACTACTACTACTACTACTACTACTACTACTACTATTACTACTACTACGACTGTGACTACTATTGCAACTGCTACTCCTACTACTACAATTGCTCCTCCTCCTACTACTCCTACTACTGCTGCTACTGCTACTGCTACTGCTACTGCTACTGCTACTGCTATTACTACTACTACTACTATTACTACTACTACTATTACTACTACTACTGCTACTGCTACTGCTACTACTGCTACTGCTACTACTGCTACTGCTACTACTACTACTACCACTGCTACTACTACTGCTACTACTACTACTACTACTACTACTACTACTACTACTACTGCTACTAGTACTAGTACTACTACTACCACTATTACTACTACTTCTACTACTACTACTACTACTATTACTACTACTATGACTGTGACTACTATTGCTACTGCTACTCCTACTACTACAATTGCTCCTCCTACTACTACTCCTACTACTGCTGCTACTGCTACTGCTACTGCTACTACCGCTAGTGCTACTACTACTACTACTATTACTACTACTACTACTGTGACTATTATTGCTAATGCTACTCCTACTACTACAATTGCTCCTACTACTACTACTGCTACTACTGATGCTACTCCTATTGCTACTGCTACTTCCAATACTCCTGCTACTACTACTACTACTCCTACTGCTCCTCCTACTACTACTGCTCCTACTACTACTACTACTACTACTCCTGCTACTACTCCTACTCCTACTACTACTGTGACAACTATTCCTCCTACTACTACAATTGCTCCTACTACAACTACTACTACTACTGCTACTCCTACTGCTACTGCTACTACTGCTACTACTACTGCTACTACCGCTACTACTACTACTGCTACTACTATTGCTACAGCTACTACTACTACTGCTACTAGTCCTACTACTACTACAACTGCTGCTACTACTACTGCTGCTTCTACTACTGCTGCTACTGCTACTACTACTGCTGCTGCTGCTACTACTGCTTCTACTGCTACTGCTACTGCTACCACTACTACTGCTACTTCTACTACTACTCCTGCTACTGCTACCACTGATACTGCTACTACTACTACTCCTGCTACTACTCCTGCTACTACTACTACTACTTTTGCTACTACTACTGCTATTACTATTGCTACTGCTACTCCTACTACTACAATTGCTCCTCCTACTACTACTCCTACTACTGCTGCTACTGCTACTGCTACTGCTACTACTGCTAGTGCTACTACTACTACTACTATTACTACTACTACTACTACTGTGACTATTATTGCTAATGCTACTCCTACTACTACAATTGCTCCTACTACTACTACTGCTACTACTGATGCTACTCCTATTGCTACTGCTACTTCTAATACTCCTGCTACTACTACTACTACTACTACTACTACTACTACTACTACTACTACTACTACTACTACTGCTACTGCTCCTCCTACTACTACTGCTCCTACTACTACTACTACTACTACTCCTGCTACTACTCCTACTCCTACTACTACTACTATTACTACTACTACTGTGACTACTATTGTTACTGCTGCTACTACTACTACTGCTGCTGCTGCTACTGCTACTGCTACCACTGCTACTGCTACTTCTACTACTACTCCTGCTACTGCTACCACTGATACTGCTACTGCTACTGCTGCTACTACTATTGCTACTTCTGCTACTACTGCTAGTACTATTGCTGTTGCTGCTACTGCTGCTGCTACTACTACTGATGCTACTGCTACTACTACTACTGCTACTACTAATACTACTCCTCCTGCTACTAGTCCTACTACTACTACAACTGCTGCTACTACTACTGCTGCTTCTACTACTGCTGCTACTGCTACTACTACTGCTGCTGCTACTACTGCTGCTACTGCTACTGCTACTGCTACCACTACTACTGCTACTTCTACTACTACTCCTGCTACTGCTACCACTGATACTGCTACTGCTACCACTGCTACTGCTACTACTACTACTACTACTTTTGCTACTACTAATGCTATTACTGTTGCTACTGCTACTGCTACTACTGATTCTGCTACTGCTACTACTGCTACTACTACTACCAGTACTACTACTACTGTTGCTACTGCTACTACTACTGCTGCTCCTATGGCTACTGCTACTACTACTGCTACTACTTTTGCTACTGCTGCTACTACTACTACTACCACCACTACTACTACCACTGCTACTGCTACTGCTACTGCTACTGCTACTGTTACTGCTACTGCTACTACTACTCCTGCTACTACTCCTACTACTACTACTACTACTTTTGCTACTACTACTGCTATTACAGTTGCTACTGCTACTGCTACTACTGATTCTGCTACTGCTACTACTGCTACTACTACTACCAGTACTACTACTACTGTTGCTACTGCTACTACTACTGCTGCTCCTATGGCTACTTCTACTACTACTGCTACTACTCTTGCTACTGCTGCTACTACTACTACTACCACTACTACTACCACTGCTACTGCTACTACTACTTCTACTACTACTGCTGCTCCTATGGCTACTGCTACTGCTACTACTACTGCTACTACTTCTACTACTACTACTACTACCACTACTACTACTACTGCTACCACTACTACTACTACTACTACTCCTACTACTACTCCTGCAACGACTCCTGCTACTACTACTCCTGCTACTACTACTGTTACTGCAACTGCTACTACTACTGCTCCTGCTACTACTCCTACTACTACTACAACGGCTGCTACTACTACTGCTGCTTCT
>OV702288.1:251771537-251774037 GCA_916181665.1 Avena sativa | reverse complement strand
CCGCTACCACTGATACTGCTACTGCTACCACTGCTACTGCTACTACTACTACTCCTGCTACTACTCCTACTACTATTACTACAACTCCTGCTACTATTACTTTTGCTACTACTGCTATTACTGTTGCTACTGCTACTGCTACTACTGATTCTGCTACTGCTACTACTGCTACTACTACTACTACTGTTGCTACTGCTAATACTACTTCTACTACTACTGCTGCTCCTACGGCTACTGCTACTACTACTGCTACTACTTTTGCTACTTCTGCTACTACTACTACTACCGCTACTACTACTACTACCACTACTACTACTACTGCCACCAGTACTAGTAGCAGTAGTACTTCTACTACTACTCCTGCTACCGCTACCACTGCTACTGCTACTGCTACCACTGCTACTGCTACTACTACTACTCCTGCTACTACTCCTACTACTACTACTACTACAACTCCTGCTACTATTACTTTTGCTACTACTACTGCTATTACTGTTGCTACTGCTACTGCTACTACTGATTCTGCTACTGCTACTACTGCTACTACTACTACTGTTGCTACTGCTAATACTACTTCTACTACTACTGCTGCTACTACTACTCCTGCAACGACTCCTGCTACTACTACTAGTACTGCTCCTGCTACTACTCCTACTACTACTACAACTGCTGCTACTACTACTTCTGCTTCTACTACTGCTGTTGCTGCTGCTACTACTACTTCTTCTTCTGCTGCTACTACTACTGCTACTGCTACTTCTAGTACTACTACTTCTACTGCTACCACTACTACTGCTACTTCTACTACTACTGCTGCTACTGCTACTACTACTACTACTACTACTACTACTACTACTACTCCTGCTACTACTACTACCGCTACTGCTACTCCTACTACTACTGCTCCTACTACTACTGCTACTACTGCTACTACTACTACTACTACTACTACTCCTGCTACTACTCTTACTCCTACTACTACTACTACTAGTACTACTACTACTACTATTACTACTACTACTACTGTGACTACTATTGCTACTGCTACTCCTACTACTACAATTGCTCCTACTACTACTACTGCTACTACTACTGCTACTCCTACTGCTACTGCTACTACTGCTACTACCGCTACTACTGCTACAGCTACTGCTACTACCGCTACTACTACTCCTACTACTACTATTATTGCTACTACTACTCCTACTGCTACTGCTACTTCTACTACTGCTACTGCTACTGCTACTACCGCTACTACTACTGCTACTGCTAATACTACTGCTACTACTACTGCTACTACTACTACTACTTCTACTACTACTGGTGCTCCTACTGTTGCTACTACTGCTGTTGCTACTACTACTACTACTGCTGCTGGTGCAACTCCTGCTACTACTGTTTCTACTACTGCTACTACTGGTCCTACTGCTACTACTATTGCTACTTCTGCTACTACTATTGTTGCTGCTACTGCTGCTGCTGCTACTGCTGCTGCTACTACTACTGCTGCTACTGCTACTACTAATAATACTCCTCCTGCTACTAGTCCTACTACTACTACAACTGCTGCTACTACTCCTGCTGCTACTACTACTGCTGCTGCTGCTACTACTACTTTTGCTGCTACTACTACTGCTACTGCTACCACTGCTACTCCTACTACTACTACTCCTGCTACTACCACCACTGATACTGCTACTGCTACCACTGCTACTGCTACTACTACTACTCCTGCTACTACTCCTACTACTACTACTACAACTCCTGCTACTATTACTTTTGCTACTACTACTGCTACTACAGTTGCTACTGCTACTACTGATTCTGCTTCTGCTACTACTGCTACTACTACTACTACTACTACTACTAGTACTACTGTTGCTACTGCTACTACTGCTACTACTTCTACTACTGCTGCTCCTACTGCTACTACTACTACTGCTAGTACTACTGCTATTACTGCTACTACTACTGCTACTACTACTACTACTACTGCTGGTGCTATTGCTGCTACTACTGCTGCTACTACTCATACTACTACTACTACCCCTGCTACTACTACTGCTACTACTACTACTACTACTACTACTACTACTACTACTACTACTTCTACTACTACTACTACTACCACTGCTACTACTACTTCTACTACTACTACTACTACTACTACTACTACTACTACTACTACTACTATTACTACTACTACTACGACTGTGGCTGTGACTACTATTGCAAGTGCTACTCCTACTACTACAATTGCTCCTCCTACTACTACTCCTACTACTGCTGCTACTGCTACTGCTACTACTGCTACTGCTACTACTACTACTATTACTACTACTAATACTATGACTACTATTGCTACTGCTACTCCTACTATTACAATTGCCCCTACTACTACTACTGCTACTAGTGATGCTACTCCTACTGCTACTGCTACTTCTAATACTCCTGCTACTACTACTACTACTGCTACTGCTACTCCTACTACTACTGCTCC
>OV702288.1:251729037-251744037 GCA_916181665.1 Avena sativa | reverse complement strand
TGCTACTGCTACTACTGCTACTACTACTACTGTTGCTACTGCTACTACTACTGCTGCTCCTATGGCTACTGCTACTACTACTGCTACTACTACTACTACTACCACTGCTACTGCTACTGCTACTACTACTTCTACTACTACTGCTGCTCCTATGGCTACTGCTACTGCTACTACTACTGCTACTACTTTTGCTACTACTTCTACTACTACTACTACCACTACTACTACTACTACCACTACTACTACTACTGCTACTACTCCTGCAACGACTCCTGCTACTACTACTCCTGCTACTACTACTGGTACTGCAACTGCTACTACTACTACTGCTCCTGCTACTACTCCTACTACTACTACAACTGCTGCTACTACTACTGCTGCTTCTACTACTGCTGCTGCTGCTACTACTATTGCTTCTGCTGCTACTACTACTGCTACTACTACTTCTAGTACTACTACTTCTACTGCTACCACTACTACTGCTACTTCTACTACTACTGCTGCTACTGCTACTGCTACTACTACTACTACTACTACTACTAGTACTACTACTACTACTACTACTACTACTACTACTACTACTACTACTACTACTACTACTACTGCTACTGCTACTCCTACTACTGCTACTACTACTACTCCTGCTACTCCTCCTCCTCCTACTACTACTACTACTACTACTACTACTACTACTACTACTACTATTACTACTACTACTACTGTGACAACTATTGCTACTGCTACTCCTACTACTACAATTGCTCCTACTACAACTACTACTACTACTACTGCTACTCCTACTGCTACTGCTACTACTGCTACTACTACTGCTACTACCGCTACTATTACTACTGCTACTACTACTGCTACTACTATTGCTACTGCTACTACTACTACTACTACTACTAGTCCTACTACTACTACAACTGCTGCTACTACTACTGCTGCTTCTACTACTGCTGCTACTGCTACTACTACTGCTGCTGCTGCTACTACTGCTTCTACTGCTACTGCTACTGCTACCACTACTACTGCTACTTCTACTACTACTCCTGCTACTGCTACCACTGATACTGCTACTGCTACTGCTGATACTACTATTGCTACTTCTGCTCCTACTGCTAGTACTATTGCTGTTGCTGCTACTGCTGCTACTACTACTACTGATGCTACTGCTACTACTACTACTGCTACTACTAATACTACTCCTCCTGCTACTAGTCCTACTACTACTACAACTGCTGCTACTACTACTGCTTCTACTACTGCTGCTACTGCTACTACTACTTCTGCTGGTGCTACTACTGCTGCTACTGCTACTGCTACTGCTACCACTACTACTGCTACTTCTACTACTACTCCTGCTACTGCTACCACTGATACTGCTACTGCTACCACTGCTACTGCTACTACTACTACTCCTGCTACTACTCCTACTACTACTACTACTACTACTTTTGCTACTACTAATGTTATTACTGTTGCTACTGCTACTGCTACTACTGATTCTGCTACTGCTACTACTGCTACTACTACTACCAGTACTACTACTACTGTTGCTACTGCTACTACTACTGCTGCTCCTATGGCTACTGCTACTACTACTGCTACTACTACTGCTACTACTACTGCTACTACTTTTGCTACTGCTGCTACTACTACTACTACTACCACTACTACTACCACTGCTACTGCTACTGCTACTACTACTTCTACTACTACTGCTGCTCCTATGGCTACTGCTACTGCTACTACTACTGCTACTACTTTTGCTACTACTTCTACTACTACTACTACCACTACTACTACTACTACCACTACTACTACTACTACTGCTACTACTCCTGCAACGACTCCTGCTACTACTACTACTTCTGCTACTGCTGCTACTGCTACTACTACTTCTGCTACTACTGCTACTGCTACTACTGCTACTGCTACTACTACTACTACTACTACCACTGCTACAACTACTGCTACTACTACTACTACTGCTGCTACTAGTACTAGTACTACTACTACTACTACCACTATTACTACTACTTCTACTACTACTACTACTACTACTACTACTACTATTACTACTACTACGACTGTGACTACTATTGCTACTGCTACTCCTACTACTACAATTGCTCCTCCTACTACTACTCCTACTACTGCTGCTACTGCTACTGCTACTGCTACTACTGCTACTTCTACTACTACTACTACTATTACTACTACTACTACTGTGACTATTATTGCTAATGCTACTCCTACTACTACAATTGCTCCTACTACTACTGCTACTACTGATGCTACTCCTATTGCTACTGCTACTTCTAATACTCCTGCTACTACTACTACTACTACTGCTACTGCTACTCCTACTACTACTGCTCCTACTACTACTACTACTACTCCTGCTACTACTCCTACTACTACTACTACTACTACTACTACTACTACTATTACTACTACTACTGTGACTACTATTGCTACTGCTGCTACTACTACTACTGCTGCTGCTACTACTGCTGCTACTGCTACTGCTACCACTGCTACTGCTACTTCTACTACTACTCCTGCTACTGCTACCACTGATACTGCTACTGCTACTGCTGCTACTACTATTGCTACTTCTGCTACTACTGCTAGTACTATTGCTGTTGCTGCTACTGCTGCTGCTACTACTACTGATGCTACTGCTACTACTACTACTGCTACTACTAATACTACTCCTCCTGCTACTAGTCCTACTACTACTACAACTGCTGCTACTACTACTGCTTCTGCTACTGCTGCTACTGCTACTACTACTTCTGCTGCTGCTACTACTGCTGCTACTGCTACTGCTACTGCTACCACTACTACTGCTACTTCTACTACTACTCCTGCTACTGCTACCACTGATACTGCTACTGCTACCACTGCTACTGCTACTACTACTACTCCTGCTACTACTCCTACTACTACTACTACTACTACTACTACTACTACTACTACTACTTTTGCTACTACTAATGCTATTACTGTTGCTACTGCTACTGCTACTACTGATTCTGCTACTGCTACTACTGCTACTACTACTACCAGTACTACTACTACTGTTGCTACTGCTACTACTACTGCTGCTCCTATGGCTACTGCTACTACTACTGCTACTACTACTGCTACTACTTTTGCTACTGCTGCTACTACTACTACTACTACTACCACTACTACTACCACTGCTACTGCTACTGCTACTACTACTTCTACTACTACTGCTGCTCCTATGGCTACTGCTACTGCTACTACTACTGCTACTACTTTTGCTACTACTTCTACTACTACTACTACTACCACTACTACTACTACTACCACTACTACTACTACTACTGCTACTACTCCTGCAACGACTCCTGCTACTACTACTCCTGCTACTACTACTGCTACTGCAACTGCTACTACTACTACTGCTCCTGCTACTACTCCTACTACTACTACAACTGCTGCTACTACTACTGCTGCTTCTACTACTGCTGCTGCTGCTACTACTATTGCTTCTGCTGCTACTACTACTGCTACTACTACTTCTAGTACTACTACTTCTACTGCTACCACTACTACTGCTACTTCTACTACTACTGCTGCTACTGCTACTGCTACTACTACTACTACTACTACTACTACTACTATTACTACTACTACTACTACTACTACTACTACTACTACTACTACTACTACTACTACTGCTACTGCTACTCCTACTACTGCTACTACTACTACTCCTGCTACTCCTCCTACTACTACTACTACTACTACTACTACTACTACTACTACTACTACTACTACTACTACTACTACTATTACTACTACTACTACTGTGACAACTATTGCTACTGCTACTCCTACTACTACAATTGCTCCTACTACAACAACTACTACTACTACTGCTACTCCTACTGCTACTGCTACTACTGCTACTACTACTGCTACTACCGCTACTATTACTACTGCTACTACTACTGCTACTACTATTGCTACTGCTACTACTACTACTACTACTAGTCCTACTACTACTACAACTGCTGCTACTACTACTGCTGCTTCTACTACTGCTGCTACTGCTACTACTACTGCTGCTGCTGCTACTACTGCTTCTACTGCTACTGCTACTGCTACCACTACTACTGCTACTTCTACTACTACTCCTGCTACTGCTACCACTGATACTGCTACTGCTACTGCTGATACTACTATTGCTACTTCTGCTCCTACTGCTAGTACTATTGCTGTTGCTGCTACTGCTGCTGCTACTACTACTGATGCTACTGCTACTACTACTACTGCTACTACTAATACTACTCCTCCTGCTACTAGTCCTACTACTACTACAACTGCTGCTACTACTACTGCTTCTACTACTGCTGCTACTGCTACTACTACTTCTGCTGCTGCTACTACTGCTGCTACTGCTACTGCTACTGCTACCACTACTACTGCTACTTCTACTACTACTCCTGCTACTGCTACCACTGATACTGCTACTGCTACCACTGCTACTGCTACTACTACTACTCCTGCTACTACTCCTACTACTACTACTACTACTACTACTTTTGCTACTACTAATGTTATTACTGTTGCTACTGCTACTGCTACTACTGATTCTGCTACTGCTACTACTGCTACTACTACTACCAGTACTACTACTACTGTTGCTACTGCTACTACTACTGCTGCTCCTATGGCTACTGCTACTACTACTGCTACTACTACTGCTACTACTACTGCTACTACTTTTGCTACTGCTGCTACTACTACTACTACTACTACCACTACTACTACCACTGCTACTGCTACTGCTACTACTACTTCTACTACTACTGCTGCTCCTATGGCTACTGCTACTGCTACTACTACTGCTACTACTTTTGCTACTACTTCTACTACTACTACTACCACTACTACTACTACTACCACTACTACTACTACTACTGCTACTACTCCTGCAACGACTCCTGCTACTACTACTACTTCTGCTACTGCTGCTACTGCTACTACTACTTCTGCTGCTGCTACTACTGCTGCTACTGCTACTGCTACTGCTACCACTACTACTGCTACTTCTACTACTACTCCTGCTACTGCTACCACTGATACTGCTACTGCTACCACTGCTACTGCTACTACTACTACTCCTGCTACTACTCCTACTACTACTACTACTACTTTTGCTACTACTAATGCTATTACTGTTGCTACTGCTACTGCTACTACTGATTCTGCTACTGCTACTACTGCTACTACTACTACCAGTACTACTACTACTGTTGCTACTGCTACTACTACTGCTGCTCCTATGGCTACTGCTACTACTACTGCCACTACTACTCCTACTACTTTTGCTACTGCTACTACTACTACTACTACTACTACCACTACTACTACCACTGCTACTGCTACTGCTACTACTACTTCTACTACTACTGCTGCTCCTATGGCTACTGCTACTGCTACTACTACTGCTACTACTTTTGCTACTACTTCTACTACTACTACTACCACTACTACTACTACTACCACTACTACTACTACTACTGCTACTACTCCTGCAACGACTCCTGCTACTACTACTCCTGCTACTACTACTGCTACTGCAACTGCTACTACTACTACTGCTCCTGCTACTACTCCTACTACTACTACAACTGCTGCTACTACTACTGCTGCTTCTACTACTGCTGCTGCTGCTACTACTATTGCTTCTGCTGCTACTACTACTGCTACTACTACTTCTAGTACTACTACTTCTACTGCTACCACTACTACTGCTACTTCTACTACTACTGCTGCTACTGCTACTACTACTACTACTACTACTATTACTACTACTACTACTACTACTGCTACTGCTACTCCTACTACTACTGCTACTACTACTACTCCTGCTACTCCTCCTACTACTACTACTACTACTACTACTACTACTACTACTACTACTACTACTACTACTACTACTACTACTACTATTACTACTACTACTACTGTGACAACTATTGCTACTGCTACTCCTACTACTACAATTGCTCCTACTACAACTACTACTACTACTACTGCTACTCCTACTGCTACTGCTACTACTGCTACTACTACTGCTACTACCGCTACTATTACTACTGCTACTACTACTGCTACTACTATTGCTACAGCTACTACTACTACTACTACTACTAGTCCTACTACTACTACAACTGCTGCTACTACTACTGCTGCTTCTACTACTGCTGCTACTGCTACTACTACTGCTGCTACTGCTACTACTGCTTCTACTGCTACTGCTACTGCTACCACTACTACTGCTACTTCTACTACTACTCCTGCTACTGCTACCACTGATACTGCTACTGCTACTGCTGCTACTACTATTGCTACTTCTGCTACTACTGCTAGTACTATTGCTGTTGCTTCTACTGCTGCTGCTACTACTACTGATGCTACTGCTACTACTACTACTGCTACTACTAATACTACTCCTCCTGCTACTAGTCCTACTACTACTACAACTGCTGCTACTACTACTGCTTCTACTACTGCTGCTACTGCTACTACTACTTCTGCTGCTGCTACTACTGCTGCTACTGCTACTGCTACTGCTACCACTACTACTGCTACTTCTACTACTACTCCTTCTACTGCTACCACTGATACTGCTACTGCTACCACTACTCCTGCTACTACTCCTACTACTACTACTACTACTACTTTTGCTACTACTAATGTTATTACTGTTGCTACTGCTACTGCTACTACTGATTCTGCTACTGCTACTACTGCTACTACTACTACCAGTACTACTACTACTGTTGCTACTGCTACTACTACTGCTGCTCCTATGGCTACTGCTACTACTACTGCTACTACTACTGCTACTACTACTGCTACTACTTTTGCTACTGCTGCTACTACTACTACTACTACCACTACTACTACCACTGCTACTGCTACTGCTACTACTACTTCTACTACTACTGCTGCTCCTATGGCTACTGCTACTGCTACTACTACTGCTACTACTTTTGCTAATACTTCTACTACTACTACTACCACTACTACTACTACTACCACTACTACTACTACTACTGCTACTACTACTACCACTGCTACTGCTACTGCTACTACTACTTCTACTACTACTGCTGCTCCTATGGCTACTGCTACTGCTACTACTACTGCTACTACTTTTGCTACTACTTCTACTACTACTACTACCACTACTACTACTACTACCACTACTACTACTACTACTGCTACTACTCCTGCAACGACTCCTGCTACTACTACTCCTGCTACTACTACTGCTACTGCAACTGCTACTACTACTACTGCTCCTGCTACTACTCCTACTACTACTACAACTGCTGCTACTACTACTGCTGCTTCTACTACTGCTGCTGCTGCTACTACTATTGCTTCTGCTGCTACTACTACTGCTACTACTACTTCTAGTACTACTACTTCTACTGCTACCACTACTACTGCTACTTCTACTACTACTGCTGCTACTGCTACTGCTACTACTACTACTACTACTACTACTACTACTATTGCTCCTACTACAACAACTACTACTACTACTGCTACTCCTACTGCTACTGCTACTACTGCTACTACTACTGCTACTACCGCTACTATTACTACTGCTACTACTACTGCTACTACTATTGCTACTGCTACTACTACTACTACTACTAGTCCTACTACTACTACAACTGCTGCTACTACTACTGCTGCTTCTACTACTGCTGCTACTGCTACTACTACTGCTGCTGCTGCTACTACTGCTTCTACTGCTACTGCTACTGCTACCACTACTACTGCTACTTCTACTACTACTCCTGCTACTGCTACCACTGATACTGCTACTGCTACTGCTGATACTACTATTGCTACTTCTGCTCCTACTGCTAGTACTATTGCTGTTGCTGCTACTGCTGCTGCTACTACTACTGATGCTACTGCTACTACTACTACTGCTACTACTAATACTACTCCTCCTGCTACTAGTCCTACTACTACTACAACTGCTGCTACTACTACTGCTTCTACTACTGCTGCTACTGCTACTACTACTTCTGCTGCTGCTACTACTGCTGCTACTGCTACTGCTACTGCTACCACTACTACTGCTACTTCTACTACTACTCCTGCTACTGCTACCACTGATACTGCTACTGCTACCACTGCTACTGCTACTACTACTACTCCTGCTACTACTCCTACTACTACTACTACTACTACTACTTTTGCTACTACTAATGTTATTACTGTTGCTACTGCTACTGCTACTACTGATTCTGCTACTGCTACTACTGCTACTACTACTACCAGTACTACTACTACTGTTGCTACTGCTACTACTAGTGCTGCTCCTATGGCTACTGCTACTACTACTGCTACTACTACTGCTACTACTACTGCTACTACTTTTGCTACTGCTGCTACTACTACTACTACTACCACTACTACTACCACTGCTACTGCTACTGCTACTACTACTTCTACTACTACTGCTGCTCCTATGGCTACTGCTACTGCTACTACTACTGCTACTACTTTTGCTACTACTTCTACTACTACTACTACCACTACTACTACTACTACCACTACTACTACTACTACTGCTACTACTCCTGCAACGACTCCTGCTACTACTACTACTTCTGCTACTGCTGCTACTGCTACTACTACTTCTGCTGCTGCTACTACTGCTGCTACTGCTACTGCTACTGCTACCACTACTACTGCTACTTCTACTACTACTCCTGCTACTGCTACCACTGATACTGCTACTGCTACCACTGCTACTGCTACTACTACTACTCCTGCTACTACTCCTACTACTACTACTACTACTTTTGCTACTACTAATGCTATTACTGTTGCTACTGCTACTGCTACTACTGATTCTGCTACTGCTACTACTGCTACTACTACTACCAGTACTACTACTACTGTTGCTACTGCTACTACTACTGCTGCTCCTATGGCTACTGCTACTACTACTGCCACTACTACTCCTACTACTTTTGCTACTGCTACTACTACTACTACTACTACTACCACTACTACTACCACTGCTACTGCTACTGCTACTACTACTTCTACTACTACTGCTGCTCCTATGGCTACTGCTACTGCTACTACTACTGCTACTACTTTTGCTACTACTTCTACTACTACTACTACCACTACTACTACTACTACCACTACTACTACTACTACTGCTACTACTCCTGCAACGACTCCTGCTACTACTACTCCTGCTACTACTACTGCTACTGCAACTGCTACTACTACTACTGCTCCTGCTACTACTCCTACTACTACTACAACTGCTGCTACTACTACTGCTGCTTCTACTACTGCTGCTGCTGCTACTACTATTGCTTCTGCTGCTACTACTACTGTTACTACTACTTCTAGTACTACTACTTCTACTGCTACCACTACTACTGCTACTTCTACTACTACTGCTGCTACTGCTACTACTACTACTACTACTACTATTACTACTACTACTACTACTGCTACTGCTACTCCTACTACTACTGCTACTACTACTACTCCTGCTACTCCTCCTACTACTACTACTACTACTACTACTACTACTACTACTACTACTACTACTACTACTACTACTATTACTACTACTACTACTGTGACAACTATTGCTACTGCTACTCCTACTACTACAATTGCTCCTACTACAACTACTACTACTACTACTGCTACTCCTACTGCTACTGCTACTACTGCTACTACTACTGCTACTACCGCTACTATTACTACTGCTACTACTACTGCTACTACTATTGCTACAGCTACTACTACTACTACTACTACTAGTCCTACTACTACTACAACTGCTGCTACTACTACTGCTGCTTCTACTACTGCTGCTACTGCTACTACTACTGCTGCTACTGCTACTACTGCTTCTACTGCTACTGCTACTGCTACCACTACTACTGCTACTTCTACTACTACTCCTGCTACTGCTACCACTGATACTGCTACTGCTACTGCTGCTACTACTATTGCTACTTCTGCTACTACTGCTAGTACTATTGCTGTTGCTTCTACTGCTGCTGCTACTACTACTGATGCTACTGCTACTACTACTACTGCTACTACTAATACTACTCCTCCTGCTACTAGTCCTACTACTACTACAACTGCTGCTACTACTACTGCTTCTACTACTGCTGCTACTGCTACTACTACTTCTGCTGCTGCTACTACTGCTGCTACTGCTACTGCTACTGCTACCACTACTACTGCTACTTCTACTACTACTCCTTCTACTGCTACCACTGATACTGCTACTGCTACCACTACTCCTGCTACTACTCCTACTACTACTACTACTACTACTTTTGCTACTACTAATGTTATTACTGTTGCTACTGCTACTGCTACTACTGATTCTGCTACTGCTACTACTGCTACTACTACTACCAGTACTACTACTACTGTTGCTACTGCTACTACTACTGCTGCTCCTATGGCTACTGCTACTACTACTGCTACTACTACTGCTACTACTACTGCTACTACTTTTGCTACTGCTGCTACTACTACTACTACTACCACTACTACTACCACTGCTACTGCTACTGCTACTACTACTTCTACTACTACTGCTGCTCCTATGGCTACTGCTACTGCTACTACTACTGCTACTACTTTTGCTAATACTTCTACTACTACTACTACCACTACTACTACTACTACCACTACTACTACTACTACTGCTACTACTACTACCACTGCTACTGCTACTGCTACTACTACTTCTACTACTACTGCTGCTCCTATGGCTACTGCTACTGCTACTACTACTGCTACTACTTTTGCTACTACTTCTACTACTACTACTACCACTACTACTACTACTACCACTACTACTACTACTACTGCTACTACTCCTGCAACGACTCCTGCTACTACTACTCCTGCTACTACTACTGCTACTGCAACTGCTACTACTACTACTGCTCCTGCTACTACTCCTACTACTACTACAACTGCTGCTACTACTACTGCTGCTTCTACTACTGCTGCTGCTGCTACTACTATTGCTTCTGCTGCTACTACTACTGCTACTACTACTTCTAGTACTACTACTTCTACTGCTACCACTACTACTGCTACTTCTACTACTACTGCTGCTACTGCTACTGCTACTACTACTACTACTACTACTACTACTACTACTACTATTACTACTACTACTACTACTACTACTACTACTACTACTACTACTACTACTACTACTACTACTACTACTGCTACTGCTACTCCTACTACTGCTACTACTACTACTCCTGCTACTCCTCCTCCTACTACTACTACTACTACTACTACTACTACTACTACTACTACTACTACTATTACTACTACTACTACTGTGACAACTATTGCTACTGCTACTCCTACTACTACAATTGCTCCTACTACAACAACTACTACTACTACTGCTACTCCTACTGCTACTGCTACTACTGCTACTACTACTGCTACTACCGCTACTATTACTACTGCTACTACTACTGCTACTACTATTGCTACTGCTACTACTACTACTACTACTAGTCCTACTACTACTACAACTGCTGCTACTACTACTGCTGCTTCTACTACTGCTGCTACTGCTACTACTACTGCTGCTGCTGCTACTACTGCTTCTACTGCTACTGCTACTGCTACCACTACTACTGCTACTTCTACTACTACTCCTGCTACTGCTACCACTGATACTGCTACTGCTACTGCTGATACTACTATTGCTACTTCTGCTCCTACTGCTAGTACTATTGCTGTTGCTGCTACTGCTGCTGCTACTACTACTGATGCTACTGCTACTACTACTACTGCTACTACTAATACTACTCCTCCTGCTACTAGTCCTACTACTACTACAACTGCTGCTACTACTACTGCTTCTACTACTGCTGCTACTGCTACTACTACTTCTGCTGCTGCTACTACTGCTGCTACTGCTACTGCTACTGCTACCACTACTACTGCTACTTCTACTACTACTCCTGCTACTGCTACCACTGATACTGCTACTGCTACCACTGCTACTGCTACTACTACTACTCCTGCTACTACTCCTACTACTACTACTACTACTACTTTTGCTACTACTAATGTTATTACTGTTGCTACTGCTACTGCTACTACTGATTCTGCTACTGCTACTACTGCTACTACTACTACCAGTACTACTACTACTGTTGCTACTGCTACTACTACTGCTGCTCCTATGGCTACTGCTACTACTACTGCTACTACTACTGCTACTACTACTGCTACTACTTTTGCTACTGCTGCTACTACTACTACTACTACTACCACTACTACTACCACTGCTACTGCTACTGCTACTACTACTTCTACTACTACTGCTGCTCCTATGGCTACTGCTACTGCTACTACTACTGCTACTACTTTTGCTACTACTTCTACTACTACTACTACCACTACTACTACTACTACCACTACTACTACTACTACTGCTACTACTCCTGCAACGACTCCTGCTACTACTACTACTTCTGCTACTGCTGCTACTGCTACTACTACTTCTGCTGCTGCTACTACTGCTGCTACTGCTACTGCTACTGCTACCACTACTACTGCTACTTCTACTACTACTCCTGCTACTGCTACCACTGATACTGCTACTGCTACCACTGCTACTGCTACTACTACTACTCCTGCTACTACTCCTACTACTACTACTACTACTTTTGCTACTACTAATGCTATTACTGTTGCTACTGCTACTGCTACTACTGATTCTGCTACTGCTACTACTGCTACTACTACTACCAGTACTACTACTACTGTTGCTACTGCTACTACTACTGCTGCTCCTATGGCTACTGCTACTACTACTGCCACTACTACTCCTACTACTTTTGCTACTGCTGCTACTACTACTACTACTACTACCACTACTACTACCACTGCTACTGCTACTGCTACTACTACTTCTACTACTACTGCTGCTCCTATGGCTACTGCTACTGCTACTACTACTGCTACTACTTTTGCTACTACTTCTACTACTACTACTACCACTACTACTACTACTACCACTACTACTACTACTACTGCTACTACTCCTGCAACGACTCCTGCTACTACTACTCCTGCTACTACTACTGCTACTGCAACTGCTACTACTACTACTGCTCCTGCTACTACTCCTACTACTACTACAACTGCTGCTACTACTACTGCTGCTTCTACTACTGCTGCTGCTGCTACTACTATTGCTTCTGCTGCTACTACTACTGCTACTACTACTTCTAGTACTACTACTTCTACTGCTACCACTACTACTGCTACTTCTACTACTACTGCTGCTACTGCTACTACTACTACTACTACTATTACTACTACTACTACTACTACTGCTACTGCTACTCCTACTACTACTGCTACTACTACTACTCCTGCTACTCCTCCTACTACTACTACTACTACTACTACTACTACTACTACTACTACTACTACTACTATTACTACTACTACTACTGTGACAACTATTGCTACTGCTACTCCTACTACTACAATTGCTCCTACTACAACTACTACTACTACTACTGCTACTCCTACTGCTACTGCTACTACTGCTACTACTACTGCTACTACCGCTACTATTACTACTGCTACTACTACTGCTACTACTATTGCTACAGCTACTACTACTACTACTACTACTAGTCCTACTACTACTACAACTGCTGCTACTACTACTGCTGCTTCTACTACTGCTGCTACTGCTACTACTACTGCTGCTACTGCTACTACTGCTTCTACTGCTACTGCTACTGCTACCACTACTACTGCTACTTCTACTACTACTCCTGCTACTGCTACCACTGATACTGCTACTGCTACTGCTGCTACTACTATTGCTACTTCTGCTACTACTGCTAGTACTATTGCTGTTGCTTCTACTGCTGCTGCTACTACTACTGATGCTACTGCTACTACTACTACTGCTACTACTAATACTACTCCTCCTGCTACTAGTCCTACTACTACTACAACTGCTGCTACTACTACTGCTTCTACTACTGCTGCTACTGCTACTACTACTTCTGCTGCTGCTACTACTGCTGCTACTGCTACTGCTACTGCTACCACTACTACTGCTACTTCTACTACTACTCCTTCTACTGCTACCACTGATACTGCTACTGCTACCACTACTCCTGCTACTACTCCTACTACTACTACTACTACTACTTTTGCTACTACTAATGTTATTACTGTTGCTACTGCTACTGCTACTACTGATTCTGCTACTGCTACTACTGCTACTACTACTACCAGTACTACTACTACTGTTGCTACTGCTACTACTACTGCTGCTCCTATGGCTACTGCTACTACTACTGCTACTACTACTGCTACTACTACTGCTACTACTTTTGCTACTGCTGCTACTACTACTACTACTACCACTACTACTACCACTGCTACTGCTACTGCTACTACTACTTCTACTACTACTGCTGCTCCTATGGCTACTGCTACTGCTACTACTACTGCTACTACTTTTGCTAATACTTCTACTACTACTACTACCACTACTACTACTACTACCACTACTACTACTACTACTGCTACTACTCCTGCAACGACTCCTGCTACTACTACTCCTGCTACTACTACTGCTACTGCAACTGCTACTACTACTACTGCTCCTGCTACTACTCCTACTACTACTACAACTGCTGCTACTACTACTGCTGCTTCTACTACTGCTGCTGCTGCTACTACTATTGCTTCTGCTGCTACTACTACTGCTACTACTACTTCTAGTACTACTACTTCTACTGCTACCACTACTACTGCTATTTCTACTACTACTGCTGCTACTGCTACTACTACTACTACTACTACTACTATTACTACTACTACTACTACTGCTACTGCTACTCCTAC
>OV702288.1:251696537-251699037 GCA_916181665.1 Avena sativa | reverse complement strand
TGCTACTCCTACTACTACAATTTCTCCTACTACTACTACTACTACTGCTGCGACTCCTTCTGCTACTGCTACTACTGCTACTACTACTGCTACTACCGCTACTACTACTACTACTACTACTACTACTACTACTACTACTACTACTGCTACTGCTACTACTAATACTGCTACTAGTACTACTCCTGCTACTAGTACTACTACTACTACTACTCCTACTCCTACTCCTACTACTACTACTACTATTACTACTATTACTGTTACTACTATTGCTACTGCTACTCCTACTACTACAATTGCTCCTACTTCTACTACTGCTACTACTGCTGCTACTGCTACTTCTACTGCTACTGCTACTACCGCTACTACGACTACTGCTACTGCTAATACTACTGCTACTACTACTGCTACTACTACTACTACTACTACTACTACTCCTTCTACTACTACTGCCGCTCCTACTGCTGCTACTACTACTACTACTACTACTACTACTACTGGTGCTACTGCTGCTACTACTACTGCTACTACTGGTACTACTGCTACTACTATTGCTACTTCTACTACTACTGCTACTACTATTGCTGCTGCTGCTGCTACTGCTGCTACTACTACTACTACTGCTACTACTACTACTACTACTACTGCTAGTACTAATACTACTCCTCCTGCTACTAGTCCTACTACTACTACAACTCACTACTAGAAAAACGCCTATTCGTGGCGCACATGAAAAGGCCTTCTGTGGCGCACTAGCAATGCGCCACGGGCCTCGCGCTACGGCTATCTCGTAGCCGTGGCGCACTGCATGGTGCGCCACAGAAGTGTAGATACAGGCGTGGCACACATGCCAGTGCGCCACAGAAGTTTGGGCAGGTGCGCCACGCGTATGAAACGATAACCGTGGCGCACTAGGTGTTGTGCGCCACGGATATAAATTTCAAAATTCAAAAAAAAAGCAGCAGATCTGGATCTCGTCGTCAGTGCCGTCGTGCAGGTCGCAGGTCGCCGTCGTCGCCTCCTCGTCGTCACCTTGTTGTCGTCGTCGGAACTGCAAGGAGGAGGAGGAGAATAGGAGGAAGAGGAGGAGAAGAGGAGGAGAAGAAGAAGAGGAGGCAAAGGAGGAAGAGGAGGAGAAGAAGAGGAGGAGAAGAAGAAGAAGAGGAGGCAGAGGAGGAAGAGGAGGAGAAGAAGAGGAGGCAGAGGAGGAAGATGAGGAGAAGAAGAGGAGGAGGAGAAGAAGAGAGGGAGGTAGGAAGAGATGGAGGAAGAGAGGGAGGAAGGGAGGTCGACGTCGCGCCATCACTGCGAGGAGGAGAGAAGGAGAAGGAGAAGGGATAAGGAAGAAGGAAGAAGGAAGAAGAAGAAGGGAAAGGGAGAGGAAGAGGGAAAAGGGGAAGGGAAAAGGGGAAAGGAAAAGGGAGGAGGGCGGGGTGGGGATTCAAATTTGAATCCCGCCCAAGCTTATCCGTGGCGCACTAGGTGGTGGTGCGCTACGGATAAGTCGCCCTCTATTTTTTTTTCTGCAGGAAAAAACGGTCTTTTGACCATAACTTTTTACTCTTTTCGAATTTTGAAAATCTAAAAAATCGCTAAACGACCAGAGGTATATTATACGATGCGAAATCTCGTTCTCGTCATTTTGGTATATTATACGATTTTTTTCGATATCGTATGCAAAAGTTACGGCCTGTTTACCGTGGCATGACTTTTTTTTGCAAATAAAGTCGAAACTCATTTTTGTTAATTTTACTAGAAGCTATACCACATTACCTACCTAAATATGAAAGGATTTAATTTTTTGAAGTGTTTATCATTTTCGTTTATTTTTTGCAAACCCTAAAAAGGCGATCCACGGGGGGGGGGGGGGGGAGTTGGTGCATGCCACTTAGGCGTAGGGCACTAGGGCAGAGTGCCCTACGGCTAAGTTTATACATCTGTGGCGCACTATGCCATGTGCGCCACAGATGTTTGTGGCCGTTTCATAGCAGAGGGGGCGTGCGCTTAGGCGTAGCGCACCCCCCCCCACGTGCGCCACAGATGACACTAGCAACCGTGGCGCACATGACTATAGTGCGCTACAGATGTTTGGCGAGCGTCCAACAGGGCCCTGGACCACACACATCTGTGGCGCACTATAGTCATGTGCGCCACAGTTGTTCTAGTTACTAGTAGGGCACTGCCCACAGGTGAGCCACGCCTGTTTTAGCCGTGGGGCACTTCAACCATGTGAGCCACGGATGTGTTGATTACCTATAGCTGTTTTCCTAGTATTGACTGCTGCTTCTACTACTACTGCTTCTACTACTGCTGCTGCTACTACTACTGTTGCAGTTACTACTACTGCTACTACTACTGCTACTAGTACTACTCCTACTACTCCTACTCCTACTCCTACTACTACTACTACTACTACTACTACTACTACTACTACTATTACTACTATTACTCTGACTACTATTGCTACTGCTACTCCTACTACTACAATTGCTCCTACTACTAG
>OV702288.1:251624037-251631537 GCA_916181665.1 Avena sativa | reverse complement strand
TGCTGCTGTTGCTACTGCTACTCCTACTGCTACTAGTACTGCTGCTTTTGGTACTGCTACTGCTACTACTACTACTACTTCTACTACTACTACTACTACTACTATTACTACTACTACTACTGTGAGTACTGTTGCTACTGCTACTCCTACTACTACAATTGCTCCTACTACTACTGCTACTACTGATGCTACTGCTACTTCTACTATTACTGCTACTACTGCTACTACTACTTCTACTATTACTTCTACTGGTACTACTGCTACTACTACTGCTACTGCTACTTCTACTGCTACTACTACTGCTACTACTACTTCTACTACTACTACTGCTCCTACTGTTGCTACTACTGCTGCTGCTACTACTACTACTACAGTACTACTACTACTACTACTGCTGGTGCTACTGCTGCTACTACTGTTGCTACTACTGTTGCTACTACTGTTACTACTTTTGCTACTCCTGCTACTACTACTACTACCACCACTACTACTACTACTACTACTACTACTCCTGCAACGACCCCTGCTACTACTACTACTACTGCTACTGCTACTGCAACTGCTACTACTACTACTGCTCCTGCTACTACTCCTACTGCTACTACAACTGCTGCTACTACTACTGCTCCTACTACTGCTGCTGCTACTACTACTACTGCTTCTGCTGCTACTACTAGTGCTACTGCTACTTCTAGTACTACTACTTCTACTGCTTCCATTACTACTGCTACTTCTACTACTACTACTGCTACTTCTACTACTACTACTGCTATTACTCCTGCTACTACTACTACTACTGCTACTGCTACTCCTACTACTACTGCTCCTACTAGTACTGCTACTACTACTACTCCTGTTACTACTCCTACTCCTACTATTACTACTACTACTACTACTACTACTACTACTACTACTACTACTACTACTGTGACTACTATTGCTACTGCTACTCCTACTACTACAATTGCTCCGACTACTACTACTGCTACTACTGCTGCTACTCCTACTGCTACCGCTACTACTTCTACTACTACTGCTACTACTACTATGGCTACTGCTACTACTACTGCTACTACTACTGCTGCTCCTACTGCTGCTACTACTACTGCTGCTCCTACTGCTCCTGCTACTACTACTACTACTACTGCTGATGGTGGTGCTACTACTGCTACTACTGTTGCTACTACTTCTACTACTATTGCTACTGCTGCTACTACTCCTGCTACTACTGCTGCTACTACTGCTACTACTCCTGCTACTACTACTACTACTGCTACTGCTACTCCTGCTACTACTGCTCCTACTACTACTTCTACTACTACTACTACTCCTGCTACTACTCCTACTCCTACTACTACTAATACTACTACTACTACCACTACTACTGCTACTACTACTCCTGCAACGACTCATGCTACTACTACTCTTGCTACTACTACTACTACTACTACTACTACTGCTACTGCAACTTCTACTACTACTGCTGCTGCTGTTGCTACTGCTACTCAGACTGCTACTACTACTGTTGCTATTGGTACTGCTACTGCTACTACTACTACTTCTACTACTACTACTACTACTACTACTGTGACTACTATTGCTACTGCTACTCCTACTACTACAATTGCTCCTACTACTACTACTGTTACTACTGATGCTACTCCTACTACTACTACTACTACTACTACTGCTGCTGCTACTCCTACTACTACTACTACTACTACTATTACTACTACTACTGTGACTACTATTGCTACTGCTACTCCTACTACTACAATTTCTCCTACTACTACTGCTACTATTGCTTCTACTCCTACTGCTACTGCTACTACTGCTACTGCTACTGCTACTACCGCTACTACTACTCCTGCTACTACTACTGCTACTACTACTACTACTGCTACTGCTACTACTACTGCTACTACTACTTCTACTACTACTGCTTCTGCTGCTACTACTAGTGCTACTGCTACTTCTAGTACTACTACTTCTACTGCTACCATTACTACTGCTACTTCTACTACTACTGCTGCTACTTCTACTACTACTACTGCTACTACTCCTGCTACTACTACTACTGCTACTACTACTCCTACTACTACCGCTCCTACTACTACTGCTACTACTACTACTCCTGCTACTACTCCTACTCCTACTCCTACTACTACTACTACTACTACTACTACTACTACTATTACTACTACTACTGTGACTACTATTGCTACTGCTACTCCTACTACTACAATTGCTCCGACTACTACTACTGCTACTACTGCTGCTACTCCTACTGCTACCGCTACTACTACTACTACTACTGCTAGTACTACTACGGCTACTGCTACTACTACTGCTACTACTACTTCTACTACTACTGCTGCTCCTACTGGTGCTCCTACTGCTGCTACTACTGCTCCTGCTGCTACTACTACTACTACTACTGCTGGTGCTACTACTGCTACTACTGTTGCTACTACTTCTACTACTATTGCTACTGCTGCTACTACTCCTGCTACTACTGGTGCTACAACTGCTACTACTCCTGCTACTACTACTGCTTCTGCTACTCCTGCTACTACTGCTCCTCCTACTACTTCTACTACTACTACTCCTCCTGCTACTACTCCTACTCCTACTACTACTACTACTAATACTACTACTACTACCACTACTACTGCTACTAGTACTGCTACTACTACTCCTGCAACGACTCATGCTACTACTACTCTTGCTACTACAACTTCTACTACTACTGCTGCTGCTGTTGCTACTGCTACTCCGACTGCTACTACTACTGTTGCTACTGCTACTACTACTACTTCTACTACTACTTCTACTACTACTACTACTGTGACTACTATTGCTACTGCTACTCCTACTACTACAATTGCTCCTACTACTACTACTGCTACTACTGCTGCTACTACTACTACTGCTACTGCTACTACCGCTACTACTACTAGTACTGCTACCACTACTGCTACTACTACTACTACTGCTACTGCTACTACTACTGCTACTACTACTTCTACTACTACTGCTGCTCCTACTGCTGCTACTACTGCTGCTGCTGCTACTACTACTACTACTACTACTACTACTACTACTGCTGCTGCTGCTACTACTACTACTATTCCTGCTGCTACTCCTACTCCTACTCCTACTACTACTACTACTACTACTACTACTACTACTACTACTACTACTACTACTACTACTACTATTACTACTACTACTACTGTGACTACTATTGCTACTGTTACTCCTACTACTACAATTTCTCCTACTACTACTGCTACTATTGCTGCTACTCCTACTGCTACTGCTACTACTGCTACTGCTACTGCTACTACCGCTACTACTACTCCTGCTACTACTACTGCTACTACTACTACTACTGCTACTGCTACTACTACTGCTACTACTACTTCTACTACTACCGCTGCTCCTACTGCTGCTACTACTACTCCTGCTACTACTACTACTACTAGTACTACTACTACTACTACTACTACTACTACTACTACTAGTACTACTACTACTACTACTGCTGCTGCTGGTGCTACTACTGCTACTACTGGTGCTACTACTGCTACTACTATTGCTACTGCTACTGCTACTACTACTACTACTACTACTACTACTACTACTACTACTACTACTACTACTACTACTGCTCATACTACTACTACTACCACTACTACTACTGCTACTACTACTCCTGCAACGACTCCTGCTACTACTACTCTTGCTACTACTACTGCTACTACAACTTCTACTACTACTGCTGCTGCTGTTGCTACTGCTACTCCTACTGCTACTAGTACTGCTGCTTTTGGTACTGCTACTACTACTACTACTACTTCTACTACTACTACTACTACTACTATTACTACTACTACTACTGTGAGTACTGTTGCTACTGCTACTCCTACTACTACAATTGCTCCTACTACTACTGCTACTACTGCTGCTACTGCTACTTCTACTATTACTGCTACTACTGCTACTACTACTTCTACTATTACTTCTACTGGTACTACTGCTACTACTACTGCTACTGCTACTTCTACTGCTACTACTACTGCTACTACTACTTCTACTACTACTACTGCTCCTACTGTTGCTACTACTGCTGCTGCTACTACTACTACTACAGTACTACTACTACTACTACTGCTGGTGCTACTGCTGCTACTACTGTTGCTACTACTGTTACTACTTTTGCTACTCCTGCTACTACTACTACTACCACCACTACTACTACTACTGCTACTACTACTCCTGCAACGACCCCTGCTACTACTACTACTACTGCTACTGCTACTGCAACTGCTACTACTACTACTGCTCCTGCTACTACTCCTACTGCTACTACAACTGCTGCTACTACTACTGCTCCTACTACTGCTGCTGCTGCTACTACTACTGCTTCTGCTGCTACTACTAGTGCTACTGCTACTTCTAGTACTACTACTTCTACTGCTTCCATTACTACTGCTACTTCTACTACTACTGCTGCTACTTCTACTACTACTACTGCTATTACTCCTGCTACTACTACTACTACTCCTACTGCTACTCCTACTAGTACTGCTACTACTACTACTCCTACTCCTACTATTACTACTACTACTACTACTACTACTACTACTACTACTACTACTACTACTACTACTACTGTGACTACTATTGCTACTGCTACTCCTACTACTACAATTGCTCCGACTACTACTACTGCTACTACTGCTGCTACTCCTACTGCTACCGCTACTACTTCTACTACTACTGCTACTACTACTATGGCTACTGCTACTACTACTGCTACTACTACTGCTGCTCCTACTGCTGCTACTACTACTGCTGCTCCTACTGCTCCTGCTACTACTACTACTACTGCTGATGGTGGTGCTACTACTGCTACTACTGTTGCTACTACTTCTACTACTATTGCTACTGCTGCTACTACTCCTGCTACTACTGCTGCTACTACTGCCACTACTCCTGCTACTACTACTACTACTGCTACTGCTACTCCTGCTACTACTGCTCCTACTACTACTTCTACTACTACTACTACTACTCCTGCTACTACTCCTACTCCTACTACTACTAATACTACTACTACTACCACTACTACTGCTACTACTACTCCTGCAACGACTCATGCTACTACTACTCTTGCTACTACTACTACTACTACTACTGCTACTGCAACTTCTACTACTACTGCTGCTGCTGTTGCTACTGCTACTCAGACTGCTACTACTACTGTTGCTATTGGTACTGCTACTGCTACTACTACTACTTCTACTACTACTACTACTACTACTACTACTACTACTGTGACTACTATTGCTACTGCTACTCCTACTACTACAATTGCTCCTACTACTACTACTGTTACTACTGATGCTACTCCTACTACTACTACTACTACTACTACTACTGCTGCTGCTACTCCTACTACTACTACTACTACTACTATTACTACTACTACTGTGACTACTATTGCTACTGCTACTCCTACTACTACAATTTCTCCTACTACTACTGCTACTATTGCTTCTACTCCTACTGCTACTGCTACTACTGCTACTGCTACTACCGCTACTACTACTCCTGCTACTACTACTGCTACTACTACTACTACTGCTACTTCTACTACTACTGCTACTACTACTTCTACTACTACTGCTGCTCCTACTGCTGCTACTACTACTCCTGCTACTACTACTACTACTACTAGTACTACTACTACTAGTACTACTACTACTACTACTGCTGCTGCTGCTGCTGGTGCTACTACTGCTACTACTGGTGCTACTACTGCTACTACTATTGCTACTGCTGCTGCTACTACTACTACTACTACTACTCATACTACTACTACTACCACTACTACTACTCCTACTACTACTCCTGCAACGACTCCTGCTACTACTACTCTTGCTACTACTACTACTACTGCTACTGCTACTAGAACTTCTACTACTACTGTTGTTGCTGTTGCTACTGCTACTCCTACTGCTACTACTACTGCTGCTATTGGTACTGCTACTGCTACTACTACTACTTCTACTACTACTACAACAACAACAACTACTACTACTGTTACTACTACTACTGTGAGTACTGTTGCTACTGCTACTCCTACTACTACAATTGCTCCTACTACTACTGCTACTACTATTACTGGTACTACTGCTACTACTACTGCTACTACTACTTCTACTGGTACTACTGCTACTACTACTGCTACTGCTACTTCTACTGCTACTACTACCGCTACTACTACTTCTACTAATACTACTGCTCCTACTATTGCTACTACTGCTGCTGCTACTACTACTACTACAGTACTACTACTACTGCTGGTGCTACTGCTGCTGCTGCTACTACTGTTGCTACTACTGTTACTACTTTTGCTACTCCTGCTACTACTACTACTACCACCACTACTACTACTACTGCTACTACTACTCCTGCAACGACCCCTGCTACTACTACTACTTCTACTACAACTGCTACTGCTACTGCAACTGCTACTACTACTGCTGCTCCTGCTACTACTCCTACTACTACTACAACTGCTTCTACTACTACTGCTCCTACTACTGCTGCTGCTGCTACTACTACTGCTTCTGCTGCTACTACTAGTGCTACTGCTACTTCTAGTACTACTACTTCTACTGCTACCATTACTACTGCTACTTCTACTACTACTGCTGCTACTTCTACTACTACTACTGCTACTACTCCTGCTACTACTACTACTGCTACTGCTACTCCTACTACTATTGCTCCTACTACTACTGCTACTACTACTACTCATGTTACTACTCCTACTACTACTACTACTACTACTACTACTACTACTACTACTACTACTACTACTACTACTACTACTACTACTACTACTACTACTACTATTACTACTACTACTGTGACTACTATTGCTACTGCTACTCCTACTACTACAATTGCTCCGACTACTACTACTGCTACTACTGCTGCTACTCCTACTGCTACCACTACTACTGCTACTACTACTGCTACTACTACTATGGCTACTGCTACTACTACTGCTACTACTACTTCTACTACTACTACTGCTCCTACTGCTGCTGCTACTACTGTTGCTACTACTGTTACTACTTTTGCTACTCCTGCTACTACTACTACCACCACTACTACTACTACTGCTACTACTACTCCTGCAACGACCCCTGCTACTACTACTACTGCTACTACAACTGCTACTGCTACTGCAACTGCTACTACTACTACTGCTCCTGCTACTACTCCTACTACTACTACAACTGCTGCTACTACTACTGCTCCTACTACTGCTGCTGCTGCTACTACTACTACTGCTTCTGCAGCTACTACTAGTGCTACTGCTACTTCTAGTACTACTACTTCCACTGCTACCATTACTACTGCTACTTCTACTACTACTGCTGCTACTTCTACTACTACTACTGCTACTACTCCTGCTAC
>OV702288.1:251611537-251614037 GCA_916181665.1 Avena sativa | reverse complement strand
TACTGCTCCTACTAGTACTGCTACTACTACTACTCCTGTTACTACTCCTACTCCTACTATTACTACTACTACTACTACTACTACTACTACTACTACTACTACTACTGTGACTACTATTGCTACTGCTACTCCTACTACTACAATTGCTCCGACTACTACTACTGCTACTACTGCTGCTACTCCTACTGCTACCGCTACTACTTCTACTACTACTGCTACTACTACTATGGCTACTGCTACTACTACTGCTACTACTACTGCTGCTCCTACTGCTGCTACTACTACTGCTGCTCCTACTGCTCCTGCTACTACTACTACTACTACTGCTGATGGTGGTGCTACTACTGCTACTACTGTTGCTACTACTTCTACTACTATTGCTACTGCTGCTACTACTCCTGCTACTACTGCTGCTACTACTGCCACTACTCCTGCTACTACTACTACTACTGCTACTGCTACTCCTGCTACTACTGCTCCTACTACTACTTCTACTACTACTACTACTACTCCTGCTACTACTCCTACTCCTACTACTACTAATACTACTACTACTACCACTACTACTGCTACTACTACTCCTGCAACGACTCATGCTACTACTACTCTTGCTACTACTACTACTACTACTACTACTGCTACTGCAACTTCTACTACTACTGCTGCTGCTGTTGCTACTGCTACTCAGACTGCTACTACTACTGTTGCTATTGGTACTGCTACTGCTACTACTACTACTTCTACTACTACTACTACTACTACTACTACTACTACTACTACTGTGACTACTATTGCTACTGCTACTCCTACTACTACAATTGCTCCTACTACTACTACTGTTACTACTGATGCTACTCCTACTACTACTACTACTACTACTACTGCTGCTGCTACTCCTACTACTACTACTACTACTACTACTACTATTACTACTACTACTGTGACTACTATTGCTACTGCTACTCCTACTACTACAATTTCTCCTACTACTACTGCTACTATTGCTTCTACTCCTACTGCTACTGCTACTACTGCTACTGCTACTGCTACTACCGCTACTACTACTCCTGCTACTACTACTGCTACTACTACTACTACTGCTACTGCTACTACTACTGCTACTACTACTTCTACTACTACTGCTGCTCCTACTGCTGCTACTACTACTCCTGCTACTACTACTACTACTACTAGTACTACTACTACTAGTACTACTACTACTACTACTGCTGCTGCTGCTGCTGGTGCTACTACTGCTACTACTGGTGCTACTACTGCTACTACTATTGCTACTGCTGCTGCTACTACTACTACTACTACTACTCATACTACTACTACTACCACTACTACTACTCCTACTACTACTCCTGCAACGACTCCTGCTACTACTACTACTACTGCTACTGCTACTAGAACTTCTACTACTACTGCTGTTGCTGTTGCTACTGCTACTCCTACTGCTACTACTACTGCTGCTATTGGTACTGCTACTGCTACTACTACTACTTCTACTACTACTACAACAACAACAACTACTACTACTGTTACTACTACTACTGTGAGTACTGTTGCTACTGCTACTCCTACTACTACAATTGCTCCTACTACTACTGCTACTACTATTACTGGTACTACTGCTACTACTACTGCTACTACTACTTCTACTGGTACTACTGCTACTACTACTGCTACTGCTACTTCTACTGCTACTACTACCGCTACTACTACTTCTACTAATACTACTGCTCCTACTGTTGCTACTACTGCTGCTGCTACTACTACTACTACAGTACTACTACTACTGCTGGTGCTACTGCTGCTGCTGCTACTACTGTTGCTACTACTGTTACTACTTTTGCTACTCCTGCTACTACTACTACTACCACCACTACTACTACTACTGCTACTACTACTCCTGCAACGACCCCTGCTACTACTACTACTTCTACTACAACTGCTACTGCTACTGCAACTGCTACTACTACTGCTGCTCCTGCTACTACTCCTACTACTACTACAACTGCTTCTACTACTACTGCTCCTACTACTGCTGCTGCTGCTACTACTACTGCTTCTGCTGCTACTACTAGTGCTACTGCTACTTCTAGTACTACTACTTCTACTGCTACCATTACTACTGCTACTTCTACTACTACTGCTGCTACTTCTACTACTACTACTGCTACTACTCCTGCTACTACTACTACTGCTACTGCTACTCCTACTACTATTGCTCCTACTACTACTGCTACTACTACTACTCATGTTACTACTCCTACTCCTACTATTACTACTACTACTACTACTACTACTACTACTACTACTACTACTACTACTACTACTACTATTACTACTACTACTGTGACTACTATTGCTACTGCTACTCCTACTACTACAATTGCTCCGACTACTACTACTGCTACTACTGCTGCTACTCCTACTGCTACCACTACTACTGCTACTACTACTGCTACTACTACTATGGCTACTGCTACTACTA
>OV702288.1:251601537-251604037 GCA_916181665.1 Avena sativa | reverse complement strand
CTACTACTGCTACTACTATTGCTACTGCTGCTACTACTAGTACTACTACTACTACTACTACTAATACTACTACTACCACTACTACTACTGCTACTACTCCTGCTACTACTACTCCTGCAACGACTCCTGCTACTACTACTCTTGCTACTACTACTACTACTACTACTACTACTGCAACTTCTACTACTACTGCTACTGCTGTTGCTACTACTACTCCTACAGCTACTACTACTGTTGCTATTGGTACTGCTACTGCTACTACTACTACTTCTACTACTACTTCTACTACTTCTACTACTACTACTACTACTACTACTACTACTGTGACTACTATTGCTACTGCTACTCCTACTACTACAATTGCTCCTACTACTACTACTGCTACTACTGCTGCTACTGCTACTACTACTGCTACTACTACTACCGCTACTACTACTAGTACTGCTACTACTACTGCTACTACTACTGCTACTGCTACTTCTACTTCTACTACTACTGCTGCTCCTACTGCTGCTACTACTACTGCTACTGCTACTACTACTACTACTATTACTACTACTACTACTGTTGGTGCTACTCCTGCTACTACTGTTGCTACTACTGCTACTACAGCTACTACTGCTACTACTGCTACTACTTTTGCTACTGCTGCTGCTACTACTACTACTACTACTACTACTACTACTACCACTACTACTACTGCTACTACTACTCCTGCAACGACTCCTGCTACTCCTACTGCTACTTCAACTGCTACAACAACTACTACTCCTACAACTACTCCTGCTACTACTCCTCCTACTACTACTACTACTACTACTACTACTGCGGCTACTACTACTACTGCTACTACTACTACTCCTACTACTACTACTATTAATACTACTACTACTGTGACTACTATTGCTACTGCTACTCCTACTACTACAATTGCTCCTACTACTACTACTGCTACTACTGCTGCTACTGCTACTGCTACTACTGCTACTACTGCTACTGCTACTACCGCTACTACTACTACTCCTACTGCTACAACTACTGCTACTCCTACTACTGCTACTGCTACTACTACCGCTACTACCAGTTCTACTACTACTGCTACTCCTACTGCTGCTACTACTGCTGCTGCTACTACTACTACTAATACTAATACTACTACTACTACCACTACTACTTCTGCTACTACTACTTCTAGTACTACTCCTGCAACGACTCCTGCTACTACTACTCTTGCTACTACTACTACTACTACTACTACTACTACTACTACTACTACTACTACTACTGCAACTACTACTACTACTGCTACTGCTGTTGCTACTACTCCTCCTACAGCTACTACTACTGTTGCTATTGGTACTGCTACTGCTACTACTACTACTTCTACTACTACTACTACTACTGTGACTACTATTGCTACTGCTACTCCTACTACTACAATTGCTCCTCCTACTACTACTGCTACTACTGCTGCTACTGCTACTACTACTACCGCGACTACTACTAGTACTGCTACTACTACTGCTACTACTACTGCTACTGCTACTACTACTTCTACTACTACTGCTGCTCCTACTGCTGCTACTACTACTGCTACTGCTACTACTACTACTACTACTGTTGGTGCTACTCCTGCTACTACTGTTGCTACTACTGCTACTACAACTACTACTTCTACTACTGCTACTACTTTTGCTACTGCTGCTGCTACTACTACTACTACTACTACCACTACTACTACCACTGCTACTACTGCTACTACTACTACTACTTCTACTACTACTGCTGCTCCTACTGCAGCTCCTACTGCTGCTGCTGCTACTGCTGCTGCTGCTACAACTACTACCACTACTACTGCTGCTGCTGCTAGTGGTGCTAGTGCTGCTACTACTGTTGCTACTGCTGCTACTACTATTGCTACTGCTCCTACTACTACTACTACTACTAATACTACTACTACCACTACTACTACTGCTACTACTACTCTTGCAACGACTCCTGCTACTACTACTACTCTTGCTACTACTACTGCTACTTCTACTGCAACTTCTACTGGTGCTCCTACTACTGCTACTACTCCTGCTACTACTACTACTACTACTACTACTACTGCTGCTATTGGTACTGCTACTGCTACTACTACTACTTCTATTACTACTTCTACTACTACTTCTACTACTACTAGTACTACTACTACTGCTACTTCTACTACTACTGCCCCTACTACTAGTGCTACTACTCCTGCTACTACTACTACTGCTACTTCTACTGCTACTACTACTGCTACTACTACTTCTACTACTACTGCTGCTCCTACTGCTGCTACTACTACTGTTACTACTACTACTGCTAGTGCTGGTGCTACTACTGCTACTACTGTTGCTACTACTGCTACTACTGCTACTACTATTGCTACTGCTGCTACTACTAGTACTACTACTACTACTACTAATACTACTACTACCACTACTACTACTGCTACTACTCCTGCTACTACTAC
>OV702288.1:251579037-251591537 GCA_916181665.1 Avena sativa | reverse complement strand
ACTCCTACTGCTACTTCAACTGCTACAACTACTACTACTACAACTACTCCTGCTACTACTCCTACTACTACTACTACTACTACTACTACTACTACTACTTCTACTACTACTACTGCGGCTACTACTACTACTACTGCTACTACTACTACTCCTGCTACTACTCCTACTCCTACTACGACTACTATTACTACTACTACTACTACTACTGTGACTACTATTGCTACTACTACTCCTACTACTACAATTGCTCCTACTACTACTACTGCTACTACTGCTGCTACTGGTACTGCTACTACTGCTACTGCTGCTACTGCTACTACCGCTACTACTACTACTCCTACTGCTACTACTACTGCTACTACTACTACTTCTACTGCTACTACTACTGCTACTACTACTTCTACTACTACTGCTGCTACTACTGCTGCTGCTACTACTACTACTACTACTAATACTACTACTACTACCACTACTACTACTGGTACTACTACTGCTACTACTACTCCTGCAACGACTCCTGCTACTACTACTACTACTACAACTACTACTACTGCAACTTCTACTACTACTGCTACTGTTGTTGCTACTACTACTCCTACAGCTACTACTACTGTTGCTATTGGTACTGCTACTGCTACTACTACTACTTCTACTACTACTTCTACTACTACTACTACTACTACTACTAATACTACTACTACTACTACTACTACTATGACTACTATTGCTACTGCTACTCCTACTACTACAATTGCTCCTACTACTACTACTGCTACTACTGCTGCTACTGCTACTACTACTGCTACTACTACTACCGCGACTACTGCTAGTACTGCTACTACTACTGCTACTACTACTGCTACTGCTACTACTACTTCTACTACTACTGCTGCTCCTACAGCTGCTACTACTGCTGCTACTGCTACTACTACTACTACTACTACTACTACTACTACTGTTGGTGCTACTCCTGCTACTACTGTTGCTGCTACTGCTACTACAACTACTACTGCTACTACTGCTACTACTTTTGCTACTGCTGCTGCTACTACTACTACTACTACTACTACTACTACTACTACTACTACTGTAGGGGTTCGTAGCATGGAAAACAAAATTTTCTATCGCATACAAACAAACAAGCCAAGATCTATCTACTAGATTGTAGCAACGAGTCGATGGAATAACTCACCCTCGAAGATTCCAAAGTGTTTAACGAGAGCAGATTCTCGTGGGTGATGTAGTCGTACTCTTTCCGATCTCAAGATCGCGTAGACGATCCTTCCGGCGCCGCGTTCCCGCAGCGCTCCCGCAGTCGGTCACACGTTCGGTACTCGACGAAGACCTTCCTCTCCCTTGTTCCAGCAGGCAGCGGAGGTTGTAGCACTCTCCTCGCGATTCCGGCAGCACAACGGCGTGGTACCGGAGGTAGAGGGGAAATCCCGCAGGGCTTCGCCTTAAGCCGGTGCGAGTATGGTGGAGCTTATGAGAGAGGCTATTAGTGGTCTAGTAATTAGACACACCAATTAGAGGGCTCTAAACCAATTAGAAGGCTCTAAACCGAATAGCTCTAAACCGGGGTCTAGATCTAGGGTTTAGTTTAGAGGATAGGAAACTTGTGTGTAGGAGGGGAGCCCTGCCCCTCCTTATATAGGTGGGAGGGGTGGGCGCGCCAGGGGAGGGAGGGAGTCCCTCCCCAACTCGGCCTAGGCTGGCCGCCGGCTTGGAGGAGAGAAACTCCTCCTCCAAGTCGACTCCAACTCCTCTTGCTTGTTTCCCACAGTTTCTTGTTTTTGGCAGTTTGACTTTCAAACTGGACATTTGACTTTTCTGTTTTAGGATTCAATTTAATCCTATATTTGGGACAGCAAGAACACTTAGTACATGATGCAATCATTCTAATATGTAATGACACATTCATGTACCCCTTCCCCCCCGGAGTGCCGGACAATCCGGAACCTTCTAGAATATCCCCGATGAAAACACCGGAATCATTCCCGAACTCCGAAACGGGACTTTCCTTATATGAATCTTATTCTCCGGACCATTCCGGATCACCTCGTGATATCCCGGATCCCATCCGAGACTCCGAACAACATTCGGTCTCTTTCTCATAATACCATAACTACTCAAACAACGTCGAATCCTTAAGTGTGTCTCCCTACGGTTCGTGAATTATGCGGACATGATCGAGACACTTCTCCGAACAATAACCAATAGAGGAATCTGGAAATTCATATGGCTCCCACATATTTCTACGATTACTTTGCGATCGAATGAACCACTTACATACGATACCAATTTCCCTTTGTCTCACGATATGTTACTTATCCGAGGTTATGATCGTCGGTATCTCTGCATACCTAGTTCATCCTCGTTACCGATAAGTACTCTTTTCTCGTTCCCGTGATATGTGATCCCTTGTGACCAAGTCACATGCTTGCAAGCTAATTGAATGACATTTCACCGAGAGGGCCCAGAGAATATCTATCCGTCATGTGGATGGACAAATCCCACTCTTGATCCATGTGTTTCAACCAATACTTTCCGAACACTCAATGCCACCTTTATAGCCACCCTGTTACGGTGTGGTGTTTGATGACATCAAAGCATCCATCCAGTAAAGGTGATATGCATGATCTCATGGTCGAAGGAATTAGGTTACTATGTATCAGAAAGCATATAGCAATTGAACTATTGAAATGACTTGATCTTTATGCTACGCTTGTCTATAGGAGTATGTCCACCATATCATTCTCCTAACGATATGATCTTGTTGTTGACAACATCTCAATGTTCATGACAAAGAAACCACATCATCAATCAACCAACAAGCTAGTGAAGTATAGAGGCTATACTAGGGACTTCAAATTAAGTTTACAAATCACACAAGTATTAATGGTTTCCTTGTTAATACTATTATAGCATGAATGCAAACATTTATCATAAACACAAAGATATATAATAATAACTATATTTATTATTGCCTCTAGGGCATATCTCCAACAGTCTCCCACTTGCACTAGAGTCATCTAATCTAGATTACATGGTAATATACCGAACACCCATGGCAGTTTGGTGTTGGTCATGTTTTGCCCTCGGGAGAGGTTTAGTCAACGGATCCGCCACATTCAGATCTGTGTGTACTTTGCAAATCTTTATATCCCCATCCTGGATATGTTCTCGAATAGCGTGAAAACGTAGCTTGATATGCTTCAGCTTCTTGTGTGACCTTGGTTCTTGCGCATTGGCTATGGCGCCCATGTTATCACAGTAGATAGACATTGGGTCCAGCGCACTAGGAACCACACCCAGCTCTGTAATGAACTCTTTCATCCATATCGCTTCTTGTGAAGCCTCCGAAGCAGCCATGTATTCCGATTCAGTTGAAGATCTCGCCACAACGCTTTGCTTTGCACTCCTCCAGCTAACTGCTGCACCATTCAAAATAAATACGTATCCAGATTGTGATTTAGAATCATCCGGATCGGTGTTCCAACTAGCATCGGTGTAACCATTAACAACGAGCTGTTCATCACCTCCATAAGAAAGAACCATATCCTTAGTTCTTCTCAAGTACTTAAGGATGTTTTTGACCGCTGTCCAATGATCCACTCCTGGATCACTTTGATATCTGCTAGTTAAACTAACAGCATATGCGATGTCGGGTCTAGTACATAGCATGGCATACATTAGAGATCCTATGGCTGAGGCATAGGGAGTCTTACTCATCCTTTCTCTATCTTCTGCCGATGTCGGACTTTGAGTTTTACTCAAGTTCGTATTGGGCAACATGGGCAAGAACCCTTTCTTGCTTTCTTCCATTCCAAACTTCTTTAGAACTTTGTCCAAATATGTACTCTGTGACAATGATATTTGGCGTTTCGATCTATCTCTATAAATCTTTATGCCTAATATGTAAGCTGCTTCGCCAAGATCTTTCATTGAAAAACTATTATTCAAATATTCCTTGACACTATTAAGAAGGTCTACATCATTCCCAATCAACAATATGTCATCCACATACAGTATTAAGAATGCTACAGAGCTCCCACTCACTTTCTTGTAAATACAAGCTTCTCCATAAGTTTGTATAAAACCAAAACTTTTGATTACCTTATCAAAACGTTGATTCCAACTTCGGGATGCTTGCTTCAATCCATAGATGGACCGTTGAAGCTTGCATACCTTGTTAGCATCTTTAGGATCGACAAAACCTTTGGGTTGTATCATATACAACTCTTCATCAATGTCTCTATTGAGGAATGCTGTTTTGACATCCATCTGCCATATCTCATAATCATAATATGCAGCGATTGCTAACATTATCCTCACAGACTTTAGCTTCGCTACCGGTGAGAAAGTCTCATCGTAGTCAACTCCTTGAATTTGTCGAAACCCTTTTGCGACAAGTCGAGCTTTATAGACAGTAACATTACCATCAGCATCTGTTTTCTTCTTGAAAATCCATTTGTTCTCGACAGCCTTCCGGCCATCCGGTAAGTCCACCAAAGTCCATACTTGGTTTTCGTACATGGATCCAATCTCGGATTTCATGGCTTCTTGCCATTTATTGGAATCTGGGCTTATCATCGCTTCCTCATATGTCTCGGGGTCATCGGTGTTGTCCACCAACATGACATTCATAACGGAATCATACCAATCTGGAGTGGTACGAGTTCTCGTTGACCTCCGAGGCTCTGTAGCAACTTCAACCGAAGTTTCATGATCACTATCATTAGCTTCCTCTCTTATTGGTGCAGGCACCACAGGAACTTCTTCCGGTGCTGCGCTACTCGCAATTTCGAGAGAAGGTTCGACAACCTCGTCGAGTTCTACTTTCCTTCCAGTCACTTCTTTCGAGAGAAATTCCTTCTCTAGAAAGGATCCACTCTTGGCAACGAAGATTTTGCCTTCGGATATATGATAGAAGGTATACCCAATAGTTTCCTTCGGGTATCCTATGAAGACGCATTTTTCCGCTTTGGGTTCAAGCTTGTCCGGCTGTAACTTCTTTACATAGGCTTCGCATCCCCAAACTTTAAGGAACGACAATTTAGGTTTCTTCCCAAACCATAATTCATACGGTGTCGTTTCAACGGATTTAGATGGTGCCCTATTTAAAGTGAATGCGGCTGTTTCTAATGCATAACCCCAAAATGATAGCGGTAAATCTGTAAGTGACATCATAGAACGAACCATATCTAAGAGAGTTCGATTACGACGTTCAGACACACCATTACGCTGTGGTGTTCCCGGCGGTGTCAATTGTGAAAGTATTCCGCATTTCTTCAAATGCTCGCCAAACTCGTAACTTAGATATTCACCTCCACGATCAGAACGTAGAAATTTAATCTTCTTGTTACGTTGATTCTCTACCTCACTTTGAAACTCCTTAAACTTCTCGAAAGTTTCGGACTTATGTTTCATGAAATAGATATACCCATATCTACTCAAGTCATCCGTGAAGGTAAGAACATAACGATAACCACTGCGCGATGCTACACTCATTGGACCACACACATCGGTATGTATGATTTCCAGTAAGTCCGTAGCTCGCTCCATTATACCAGAAAATGGAGTCTTAGTCATTTTACCCATCAGACATGCTTCGCATCTTTCAAGTGATTCAAAATCAAGTGATTCAAGAAGTCCATCGGAATGGAGTTTCTTCATACGTTTCACTCCAATGTGACCAAGACGACAGTGCCACATATAGGTCAAATTATCGCTTGATTTCAAACGTTTAGCCTCAATGTTATTAATATGTGTATTTCTACTATCGAGATTCAATATGAATAGACCATCTATCAAAGGTGCATGTGCATAAAACACATTACTCATATAAATCGAACAACCATTATTCTCGGATTTAAACAAGTAACTGTCTCGCAATAAACAAGATCCTGATATAATGTTCATGCTTAATGCAGGCACCAAATAACAATTATTTAAGTATAAAACTAATCCCGATGGTAGATGAAGAGGTAGCGTGCCGACCGCGATCACATCAACCTTTGATCCGTTTCCTACGCGCATCGTCACCTCGTTCTTCACTAGCTTCCGTTTATTCTGCAGCTCCTGTTTCGAGTTACAAATATGAGCAACCGAACCAGTATCAAATACCCAGGCACTACTACGAGTACTAGTGAGATACACATCAATAACATGTATATCAGATATACCTTTCTTCTTGATGTTGCCGTTCTTCAAATCCGCCAAGTACCTTGGGCAATTCCGCTTCCAGTGACCTTCTCCCTTGCAGTAAAAGCACTCAGTTTCAGGTTTAGGTCCAGCCTTGGTCTTCTTCGTCGGCGTGGTAACTTTCTTACCACCCTTCTTGAAGTGTCCCTTTTGCTTAGACTTGCCTTTCTTGAATTTGGTGGTCTTATTGACCATCAACACTTGGTGCTCTTTCTTGATCTCCACTTCTGCAGATTTTAACATAGCAAATAGTTCTGGCAACTCTTTGTTCATGTTCTGCATGTTGTAGTTCATCACAAAGTTCTTGTAACTTGGTGGTAGTGATTGGAGGATGCGGTAAACTCCCAAAGTATTAGGAATCACTATACCCAAACTTTGAAGTTTATTTGCGTGCCCAGACATCTTAAGCACATGCTCACTGACGGAGCTACCCTCTTCCATCTTGCAGTTAAAGAACTTTTCAGAAGCTTCATAACTTTCAATTGCCGCATGAGTCTCAAAGATTAATTTGAGATCCTCGACAATATCATATGGATCTGACTCTTCAAACCTTTTCTGAAGCTCCGATTCTAAACCATACAAGATAGCACACTGAACTATGGAGTACTGATTCTTCCGAGCAAGGTAAACATTCTTTACTTCATCGGTAGCATCAGCTGCAGGTGGGTCACCTAGCGGTGCATCCAGCACATAGGTCAAATTACCAGCTGTGAGGACAATCCTCAAATTGCGGAACCAATCCGCGAAGTTGCTTCCATTGTTTTTCAACTTTTCTTTCTCTAGGAACGCATTAAAATTGATGGTAGGGGCTGCCATTGATCTACAACATATTTGCAATAGTTTAGACTAAGTTTATGACAAATTGAGTTCAAATTAATTAATGAAATTAAACTAGGTGAACTCCCACTCAAAACAACATCCCTCACATTGTTTTAGTGATCACACGAACCAAATCCACTACATCAACACCGATCATCACGAGAGCTGATATAGTTTTAATGGCGAACAATCATCATGTTCATCATATCTACTATATGATTCATGCTTTGCCTTTCGGCGATCCGTGTTCCTGAGGCCATGTCTGTACATGCTAGGCTCGTCAAGATCAAACCTTAGCTTCCGCATAAGCAAATCTGGCTTGCTTACGTTGTATTCACCCGCGGAATCAAAGACACCCGATCATCACGTGGTGCTTCGAAGCAGCAAGCTTTGGCAACGGTGCATACTAAGGGTGAACACTCTAGAACTTGAAATTTATGTGCATGAGGGATCATCTTATAATGCTACCGTCGTCTACTAAGCAATACAAGATGCATAAAGGATTAACATCACATGCAATTCATAATATGTGATATGATATGGCCTTTCTTCTTTGTGCTTCCGATCTCCATCTTCAAGCACGAATATGATCTCCATCATCACCGGCATAGCATCAAGGTCAATGACGCTTCTCCATGGTTGTTGTCCACCAGCTTCAACTATTACAACTATTTTGAATAGACACGCAGGTCTTAACAGAAATTAAAGACAACCATATGGCTCCTGCCGGTTGCCAACTTACAATAAGGAACATTGCATACATCAAATATAATCACAATCATGGCCATATCACATCACTGCACACCCCTGCAAAACAAAGTTAGACGCTTCTACTTTCTTTGCATATTTTACGTGGTTTGGGGCTTTCCATAAGTGTCGTTCTAACTTACGAACAAGAACCACAACATTGATACTAGCATTGTTGATCACCCGTTGTAAATTGGATCTTTACTATGCTAGGAGAAACAGGCACCCGCAAAGCCACTTATGCAAAACGAGTTGCATGTCAAGCGTGGAGCAAGTCTCATGAACGATGTCATGTAAGGTTAGCCCGGGCCGCTTCATCCCAACATACCGCAAGATGCAAAGTACACAAAAAGCAATCTACAATAAAAGCATCAACGCCCACAATGACCATTGTGTTCTACTCGTGCAACAGATCTACATATAGACACGGCTCTGATACCACTGTAGGGGTTCGTAGCATGGAAAACAAAATTTTCTATCGCATACAAACAAACAAGCCAAGATCTATCTACTAGATTGTAGCAACGAGTCGATGGAATAACTCACCCTCGAAGATTCCAAAGTGTTTAACGAGAGCAGATTCTCGTGGGTGATGTAGTCGTACTCTTTCCGATCTCAAGATCGCGTAGACGATCCTTCCGGCGCCGCGTTCCCGCAGCGCTCCCGCAGTCGGTCACACGTTAGGTACTCGACGAAGACCTTCCTCTCCCTTGTTCCAGCAGGCAGCGGAGGTTGTAGCACTCTCCTCGCGATTCCGGCAGCACAACGGCGTGGTACCGGAGGTAGAGGGGAAATCCCGCAGGGCTTCGCCTTAAGCCGGTGCGAGTATGGTGGAGCTTATGAGAGAGGCTATTAGTGGTCTAGTAATTAGACACACCAATTAGAGGGCTCTAAACCAATTAGAAGGCTCTAAACCGAATAGCTCTAAACCGGGGTCTAGATCTAGGGTTTAGTTTAGAGGATAGGAAACTTGTGTGTAGGAGGGGAGCCCTGCCCCTCCTTATATAGGTGGGAGGGGTGGGCGCGCCAGGGGAGGGAGGGAGTCCCTCCCCAACTCGGCCTAGGCTGGCCGCCGGCTTGGAGGAGAGAAACTCCTCCTCCAAGTCGACTCCAACTCCTCTTGCTTGTTTCCCACAGTTTCTTGTTTTTGGCAGTTTGACTTTCAAACTGGACATTTGACTTTTCTGTTTTAGGATTCAATTTAATCCTATATTTGGGACAGCAAGAACACTTAGTACATGATGCAATCATTCTAATATGTAATGACACATTCATGTACCCCTTCCCCCCCGGAGTGCCGGACAATCCGGAACCTTCTAGAATATCCCCGATGAAAACACCGGAATCATTCCCGAACTCCGAAACGGGACTTTCCTTATATGAATCTTATTCTCCGGACCATTCCGGATCACCTCGTGATATCCCGGATCCCATCCGAGACTCCGAACAACATTCGGTCTCTTTCTCATAATACCATAACTACTCAAACAACGTCGAATCCTTAAGTGTGTCTCCCTACGGTTCGTGAATTATGCGGACATGATTGAGACACTTCTCCGAACAATAACCAATAGAGGAATCTGGAAATTCATATGGCTCCCACATATTTCTACGATTACTTTGCGATCGAATGAACCACTTACATACGATACCAATTTCCCTTTGTCTCACGATATGTTACTTATCCGAGGTTATGATCGTCGGTATCTCTGCATACCTAGTTCATCCTCGTTACCGATAAGTACTCTTTTCTCGTTCCCGTGATATGTGATCCCTTGTGACCAAGTCACATGCTTGCAAGCTAATTGAATGACATTTCACCGAGAGGGCCCAGAGAATATCTATCCGTCATGTGGATGGACAAATCCCACTCTTGATCCATGTGTTTCAACCAATACTTTCCGAACACTCAATGCCACCTTTATAGCCACCCTGTTACGGTGTGGTGTTTGATGACATCAAAGCATCCATCCAGTAAAGGTGATATGCATGATCTCATGGTCGAAGGAATTAGGTTACTATGTATCAGAAAGCATATAGCAATTGAACTATTGAAATGACTTGATCTTTATGCTACGCTTGTCTATAGGAGTATGTCCACCATATCATTCTCCTAACGATATGATCTTGTTGTTGACAACATCTCAATGTTCATGACAAAGAAACCACATCATCAATCAACCAACAAGCTAGTGAAGTATAGAGGCTATACTAGGGACTTCAAATTAAGTTTACAAATCACACAAGTATTAATGGTTTCCTTGTTAATACTATTATAGCATGAATGCAAACATTTATCATAAACACAAAGATATATAATAATAACTATATTTATTATTGCCTCTAGGGCATATCTCCAACAACTACTACCACTACTACTACTACTACTGCTACTACTACTCCTGCAACGACTCCTGCTACTCCTACTGCTACTTCAACTGCTACAACTACTACTACTACTACAACTACTCCTGCTACTACTCCTACTACTACTACTACTACTGCCCCTACTACTAGTGCTACTACTACTACTACTGCCCCTACTACTAGTGCTACTACTCCTGCTACTACTACTACTACTGCTACTGCTACTTCTACTGCTACTACTACTACTCCTGCTACTACTCCTACTGCTACTACTACTCCTCCAACGACTCCTGCTACTCCTACTGCTACTTCAACTCCTACTAATACTACTACTTCTACTACTACTACTACTACTACTCCTGCTACTACTCCTACTACTACTACTACTACTACTACTACTACTGCTACTACTACTACTGCTACTACTACTACTACTCCTGCTACTACTCCTACTCCTACTCCTACTACAACTACTACTACTACTAATACTACTACTACTACTACTATGACTACTATTGCTACTGCTACTCCTACTACTACAATTGCTCCTACTACTACTACTGCTACTACTGTTGCTACTGCTACTGCTACTACTGGTACAGCTACTGCTACTACCGCTACTACTACTACTCCTACTGCTACTACTACTTCTACTACTACTACTGCTACTGCTGCTGCTACAACAACTACTACTACTACTACTACTACTACTACTACTACTGCTGCTGCTGCTGGTGGTGCTAGTGCTGCTACTACTGTTGCTACTGCTGCTACTACTGCTACTACTATTGCTACTGCTCCTACTACTACTACTACTACTACTACTACTACCACTACTACTACTGCTACTACTAATAGTACTACTACCACTACTACTACAGCTACTACTACTACTGCAACGACTCCTGCTACTACTACTACTCTTGCTACTACTACTGCTACTTCTACTGCAACTTCTACTACTACTACTGCTGCTGCTGTTGCTACTGCTACTCCTACTGGTACTACTACTGCTGCTATTGGTACTGCTACTGCTACTACTACTACTACTTCTATTACTACTTCTACTACTACTACTTCTACTACTACTAGTACTACTACTACTGCTACTTCTACTACTACTACTGCCCCTACTACTAGTGCTACTACTCCTGCTACTACTACTACTGCTACTGCTACTACTACTGCTACTACTACTTCTACTGCTACTACTACTACTACTACTTCTACTACTACTGCTGCTCCTACTACTGCTACTACTACTACTACCGCTACTGCTGGTGCTACTACTGCTACTACTGTTGCTACTACTTCTACTACTATTGCTACTGCTGCTACTACTAGTACTACTACTACTACTAATACTACTACTACTACTACCACTACTACTACTGCTACTACTACTGCTACTACTACTACTCCTGCAACGACTCCTGCTACTACTACTCTTGCTACTACTACTACTACTACTACTACTACTACTACTACTGCAACTTCTACTACTACTGCTACTGCTGCTGCTACAACAACTACTACTACTACTACTACTACTACTACTACTACTACTGCTGCTGCTGCTGGTGGTGCTAGTCCTGCTACTACTGTTGCTACTGCTGCTACTACTGCTACTACTATTGCTACTGCTCCTACTACTACTACTACTAATACTACTACTACCACTACTACTACAGCTACTACTACTACTGCAACGACTCCTGCTACTACTACTACTCTTGCTACTACTACTGCTACTTCTACTGCAACTTCTACTAATACTACTGCTGCTGCTGTTGCTACTGCTACTCCTACTGCTACTACTACTGCTGCTATTGGTACTGCTACTGCTACTACTACTACTTCTATTACTACTTCTACTACTACTACTTCTACTACTACTAGTACTACTACTACTGCTACTTCTACTACTACTACTGCCCCTACTACTAGTGCTACTACTCCTGCTACTACTACTACTGCTACTGCTACTACTACTGCTACTACTACTTCTCCTGCTACTACTAGTACTACTACTTCTACTACTACTGCTGCTCCTACTACTGCTACTACTACTACTACCGCTACTGGTGGTGCTACTACTGCTACTACTGTTGCTACTACTGCTACTACTATTGCTACTGCTACTACTACTAGTGCTACTACTACTACTAATACTACTACTACTACTACCACTACTACTACTGCTACTACTACTGCTACTACTACTACTCCTGCAACGACTCCTGCTACTACTACTCTTGCTACTACTACTACTACTGCAACTTCTACTACTACTGCTACTGTTGCTACTACTGTTGCTACTACTGCTACTGTTGCTACTACTACTCCTACAGCTACTACTACTG
>OV702288.1:251514037-251516537 GCA_916181665.1 Avena sativa | reverse complement strand
ACTACTACAACTGCTGCTACTACTACTACTGCTTCTACTACTGCTGCTGCTGCTGCTACTACTGCTGCTTCTGCTGCTAGTACTGCTTCTTCTACTACTACTACTTCTACTGCTACCACTGCTACTGCTACTGCTACTACTACTGCTGCTACTGCTACTACTACTACTACTATTGCTACTACTCCTGCTACTACTACTACTGCTACTGCTACTCCTACTACTACTGCTCCTACTATACTGCTACAACTACTACTACTCCTGCTACTACTCCTACTACTACTACTACTATTACTACTACTACTGTGACTACTATTGCTACTGCTACTCCTACTACTACAATTGCTCCTACTACTACTACTGCTACTACTGTTGCTACTGCTACTACTACTGCTACTACTGCTACTGCTACTGCTACTTCTACTACTACTTCTACTACTACTGCTGTGACTACTGCTGCTGCTACTACTTAATACTACTACTACTACTGCTGGTGCTACTGCTACTACTGTTGCTACTACTGCTACTACTATTCCTACTACTACTACTACTACTACTACTACTACTACTACTACTACTACTACTACTACTACTACTACTACTACTACTGCTACTACTGTTGCTGCTGCTACTGCTGCTGCTACTGCTGCTACTACTCCTCCTCCTGCTACTAGTCCTACTACTACTACTACTACAACTGCTGCTACTACTACTGCTGGTTCTACTACTGCTGCTGCTACTACTACTGCTGCAGCTGCTACTACTGCTGCCACTACTACTTCTACTACTACTCCTGCTCCTACTACTCTTGCTACTACTACTCCTGCTACTACTACTAATACTACTACTACTCCTACTATAACTACTACTGCTTCTCCTACTACTAGTATTGCTCCTACTACTACTGCTACTACTGCTCCTGCTACTACTACTCCTGCTCCTACTGCTCCTTCTACTATTCCTGCTACTTCTCCTACTATTGCTCCTCCTACTGCTCCTGCTCCTTCTACTGCTCCTGCTGCTGCTCCTCATGCTGCTGCTACTACTGCTGCTGCTACTGCTACAGCTAGCGCTACTACTACTACTACTTCTAATACTGCTACTGCTGCTACTACTGCTGCTACTGCTGCTACTACTATTGCTGTTCCTACTACTACTGCTGCTCCTACTACTACTACTACTACTACTACTACCTACTACTGCTATTGATGCTGCTGCTGCTACTGCTACTGCTACTGCTCCTGCTACTGGTACTGCTACTGCAACTCCTACTCCTACTGCTACTGCTACTTATACTGCTGCTATTGCTACTGCTACTACTGCTAGTGCTACTACTGCTACTACTACTACTACTACTACTACTACTACTACTGCTACTACTACTCCTACTCCTACTGCTACTACTACCGCTACTTCTACTACTACTACTGCTGCAGTTGCTACTGCTACTGCTGCTACTACTACTACTACTACTACTCCTGCTACTACTCCTACTACTACTACTCCTGCTACTACTGCTATTGCTGCTGCTACTACTACTACTGCTACTACTACTACTGCTGCTACTGCTACTAGTGCTACTACTACTGCTACTGCAACTGCTAGTACTACTACTACAACAACAACAACAACTACTACTACTACTACTACTAGTACTACTACTACTACTACAACTGTTGCTACTGGTGCTACTGCTGCTGCTACTACTACTGGTGTGGATGCTACTACTGCTGCTACTACTACTACTCCTCCTACTACTACTCCTACTACGACTACTACTACTACTACTACCACTACTACTACTACTACTACTACTGCTGCTACTGCTACTCCCACTACTACTATTGGTCCTAGTACTACTGCTACTACTACAACTCCTGCTAATAATCCTGCTCCGAGTACTCCTGCTACTACTACTGCTACAGCTCCTACTACTGCTCCTCCTACTTCTCCTACTCCTGCTACTGCTACTGCTACTGCTCCTGCTACTCCTCCTGCTGCTGCTACTGCTACTGCTACTGCTACAGCTAGCGCTACTACTACTGCTACTGCTGCTACTACTACTACTTCTACTACTACTACTACTACTACTACTACTACTACTACTACTACTACTACTCCTGCTACTACTCCTACTACTAGTACTACTAGTACTACTACTACTACAACTACTACTACTGCTACTGCTCCTACTACTACTACTACTACTACTACTACTACTACTATTTCTGCTACTCCTACTACTCCTGCTACTACTACTTCTACTACTACTACTACTACTACTCCTGCTATAACTACTACTGCTACTCCTACTACTAGAATTGCTCCTACTACTACTTCTACTACTACTACTCCTGCTACTACTCCTGCTCCTACTACTCCTGCTACTACTCCTGCTACTTCTCCTACTACTGCTCCTCCTACTGCTCCTGCTACTGCTACTGCTACTGCTCCTGCTGCTGCTCCTCATGCTCCCGCTACTACTGCTGCTGCTGCTACTACT
>OV702288.1:251489037-251491537 GCA_916181665.1 Avena sativa | reverse complement strand
CTGCTGCTGCTACTACTACTACTACTACTACTACTTCTACTACTGCTACTACTCCTGCTACTACTACTACTACTCCTATTATAATTACTACTGCTACTCCTACTACTAGTATTGCTCCTACTACTACTTCTACTACTACTCCTCTTGCTACTACTCCTGCTCCTACTACTCCTGCTACTCTTCCTGCTACTTCTCCTACTACTGCTCCTCCTACTGCTCCTGCTACTGCTACTGCTACTGCTCCTGCTGGTGCTCCTCATGCTGTTGCTACTACTGCTGCTGCTACTGCTACAGCTAGCGCTACTGCTACTACTACTACTTCTAATACTGCTACTGCTGCTACTACTGCTGCTACTGCTACTGCTTCTACTACTGCCGCTACTGCTACTGCTACTGCTGCTACTACTACTACTAATACTCCTGCTACTACTCCTACTACTACTCCTGCTACTACTGCTGCCGCTGCTGCTACTACTACTACTTCTGCTACTACTACTGCTACTACTACTACTGCTACTACTACTGCTACTCCTACTACTACTACTACTACTACTACTACTGCTACTCCTACTACTACTGCTACTACTACTACAACTGTTGCTACTGCTGCTGCTACTAGTACTGGTGGTACTGCTACTACTACTGCTTCTACTACTACTCCTCCTCCTACTACTACTCCTACCACTACTACTATTACTACTCCACCTACTACTACTACTAATACTACTGTGACTACTACTGCTACTGCTACTCCCACTACTACTATTGCTCCTAGTACTACTGCCACTACAACTCCTGCTAATAATCCTCCTCTAACTACTCCTGCTACTACTCCTGCTACTACTACTGCTACTACTCCTACTACTGCTCCTCCTACTGCTCCTGCTACTGCTACTTCTACTACTACTACTACTACTACTACTACTGCTACTGCTACTGCTACTACTACAACAACTACTACTACTCCTACTACTACTGCTACTACTACTACCCCTGCTACTACTCCTACTACTACTCCTCCTACTACTACTACTACAACAACTACTACTACTACTGTGACTACTACTGCTACTGCTACTCCCACTACTACTATTGCTCCTAGTACTACTGCTACTACTACAACTCCTAATAATCATGCTCCGACTACTCCGGCTACTACTCCTGCTACTACTACTTCTACTGCTCCTACTACTTCTCCTCCTACTACTCATGCTACTACTACTGCTACTGCTCCTGCTGCTCCTCCTGCTGCTGCTACTGCTACCGCTGCTGCTACTGCTACTGTTACAGCTAGGGCTACTACTACTACTGCTGCTACTGCTACTACTGCTACTACTACTACTGCTGCTACTACTGTTGCTACTGCTACTACTACTGCTACTGCTCCTACTACTGCTACTACTACTCCTGCTACTACTCCTGCTACTACTACAACTGCTGCTACAACTGCCACTACTACTACTGCTACTACTACTACTACTGCTACTGCTACTGCTACTACTACTACTGCTACTACTGCTACAACTGCTACAACTGCTACTACTACTACTGCTACTACTACTGCTGCTACTACTGCTACAACTGCTACTACTGCTCCTACTACTGCTACTGCTACTGCTAGTACTACTACTACTACTACTACTACTACTACTACTAGTACTAATACTACTACTACTACTCCTGCTACTACTACTACAACTGTTGCTACTGCTGCTACTGCTGCTGCTACTACTACTGGTGCTACTGCTACTACTACTGCTGCAACTACTACTACTACTACTATAACTACTACTGCTACTCCTACTACTAGTATTGCTCCTACTACTACTGCTACTACTAGTCCTCTTGCTACTACTCCTGCTCCTACTACTCCTGCTACTTCTCCTACTACTGCTCCTCCTACTGCTCCTGCTACTGCTACTGCTACTGCTGCTGCTCCTCTACTACTACTACTACTCCTGCTACTACTCCTGCTACTACTACTACTACTCCTCCTATAACTACTACTGCTACTCCTACTACTAGTATTGCTCCTACTACTACTGCTACTACTACTCCTCCTGCTACTACTCCTGCTCCTACTACTCCTGCTACTACACCTGCTACTTCTGCTACTAGTGCTCCTCCTACTGCTCCTGCTACTGCTACTGCTCCTGCTATTCCTGCTACTACTCCTACTGCTGCTACTGCTCCTGCTACTACTGCTACTGCTACTACTACTGATGCTACTACTACTACTACTACTACTACTACTACTACTACTACTACTACTGCTACTGCTACTCGTACTACTAGTATTACTGATACTACTACTGCTACTACTACTCCTCTTGTTACTAGTCCTGCTCCTACTACTCCTGCTACTACTCCTGCTACATCTCCTGCTACTTCTCCTACTACTGCTCCTGCTACTGCTGCTGCTCCTGCTACTTCTCCTGCTACTTCTCCTACTACTACTCCTGCTACAGCTGCTGCTCCTGCTGCTGCTGCTACTACTGTT
>OV702288.1:251479037-251481537 GCA_916181665.1 Avena sativa | reverse complement strand
CTACTCCACCTACAACTACTACTACTGTGACTACTACTGCTACTGCTACTCCCACTACTACTATTGCTCCTAGTACTACTGCTACTACTACAACTCCTAATAATCATGCTCCGACTACTCCGGCTACTACTCCTGCTACTACTACTTCTACTGCTCCTACTACTTCTCCTCCTACTACTCATGCTACTACTACTGCTACTGCTCCTGCTGCTCCTCCTGCTGCTGTTACTGCTACCGCTGCTGCTACTGCTACTGTTACAGCTAGGGCTACTACTACTTCTACTACTACTACTACTACTACTACTACTACTACTACCACCACTACTACTACTGCTACTACTGCTACTGCTACTACTGCTACTACTACTACTGCTGCTACTACTGTTGCTACTGCTACTACTACTGCTACTGCTCCTACTACTGCTACTACTACTCCTGCTACTACTCCTGCTACTACTACAACTGCTGCTACAACTGCCACTACTACTACTGCTACTAGTACTACTACTACTGCTACTGCTACTACTACTACTGCTACTACTGCTACAACTGCTACTACTACTACTGCTACTACTACTACTGCTACTACTGCTACAACTGCTGCTACTGCTACTACTGCTCCTACTACTGCTACTGCTACTGCTAGTACTACTACTACTACTACTACTAGTACTAATACTACTACTACTACTACTGCTACTACTACTACAACTGTTGCTACTGCTGCTACTGCTGCTGCTACTACTACTGGTGCTACTGCTACTACTACTGCTGCAACTACTACTACTACTACTATAACTACTACTGCTACTCCTACTACTAGTATTGCTCCTACTACTACTGCTACTACTACTCCTCTTGCTACTACTCCTGCTCCTACTACTACTGCTACTACTCCTGCTACTTCTCCTACTACTGCTCCTCCTACTGCTCCTGCTACTGCTACTGCTACTGCTGCTGCTCCTCTACTACTACTACTACTCCTGCTACTACTACTACTACTCCTCCTATAACTACTACTGCTACTCCTACTACTAGTATTGCTCCTACTACTACTGCTACTACTACTCCTCCTGCTACTACTCCTGCTACTACACCTGCTACTTCTGCTACTAGTGCTCCTCCTACTGCTCCTGCTACTGCTACTGCTCCTGCTATTCCTGCTACTACTCCTACTGCTACTACTGCTGCTACTGCTCCTGCTACTACTGCTACTCCTGCTACTGCTACTACTACTGATGCTACTACTACTACTACTACTACTACTACTGCTACTCGTACTACTAGTATTACTGATACTACTACTGCTACTACTACTCCTCTTGTTACTACTCCTGCTCCTACTACTCCTGCTACTACTCCTGCTACATCTCCTGCTACTTCTCCTACTACTGCTCCTGCTACTGCTGCTGCTCCTGCTACTTCTCCTGCTACTTCTCCTGCTACTGCTGCTGCTCCTGCTGCTGCTGCTACTACTGTTGCTGCTACTGCTACAGCTAGCGCTACTGCTACTACTACTACTTCTAATACTGCTACTGCTGCTACTACTGCTGCTACTGCTACTGCTGCTACTACCGCCGCTACTGCTACTGCTACTGTTGCTACTGCTACTGCTGCTACTACTACTACTATTCCTGCTACTACTCCTACTACTACTCCTGCTACTACTGCTTCTGATGCTGCTACTACTACTACTACTGCTACTACTACTACTACATCTACTGCTACTAGTGCTACTACTACTGCTACTGCTACTAGTACTACTGCTACTGCTACTACTACTGCTAGTACTACTACTACTACTACAACTGTTGCTACTGCTGCTACTGCTGCTGCTACTAGTACTGGTGCTACTACTACTACTACTGCTGCTACGACTACTCCTCCTCCTACTACTACTCCTACCACTACTACTACTACTCCTACTCCTACTACTACTAGTACTACTACTACTACCGTGACTACTACTGCTACTGCTACTCCCACTACTACTATTGCTCCTAGTACTACTCCTACTACTACAACTCCTGCTAATAATCCTGCTCCGACTACTCCTGCTACTACTCCTGCTACTACTACTGCTCCTTCTACTACTACTGCTGCTACTGCTACTCCTACAACTACTACTGCTCCTACTACTACTACTCCTGCTACTACTCCTACTACTACTACTCCTCCTACTACTAGTACAACTACTACTACTACTGTGACTACTACTGCTACTGCTACTCCCACTACTACTATTGCTCCTAGTACTACTGCTACTACTACAACTCCTCCTAATAATCATGCTCCGACAACTCCTGCTAGTACTACTGCTCCTCCTCCTCCTACTACTACTACCACTACTACTACTACTACTCCTGCTACTACTCCTGCTACTACTACTACTACTCCTGCTACTACTCCTGCTACTACTACTACTACTACTACACTACTACTACTACTACTACTACTACTACTACTACTACTACTACTCCTACTACAACTACTACTGCTA
>OV702288.1:251436537-251441537 GCA_916181665.1 Avena sativa | reverse complement strand
TACTACTACTACTACTACTACTACTACTACTACAGTACTACTACTACTACTACTCCTACTACAACTACTACAGCTACTCCTACTACTAGTATTGATCCTACTACTACTCCTCCTGCTACTACTCCTGCTCCTACTACTCCTGCTACTACTCCTGCTACTTCTCCTACTACTGCTCCTCCTACTGCTCCTGCTACTGCTACTGCTACTTCTCCTGCTGCTGCTCCTCATGCTGCTGCTACTACTGCTGGTGTTACTCCTATAGCTAGCGCTACTGCTACTACTACTACTTCTAATACTGCTACTACTGCTACTACTGCTTCTACTACTACTGCTGCTACTACTGCTGCTACTGTTGCTACTGCTACTGCTACTACTACTACTACTACTACTATTCCTGCTACTACGCCTACTACTACTACTCCTGCTACTAGTGCTGCTGCTGCTGCTGCTACTACTACTACTGCTGCTGCTACTACTACTGCTTCTACTGCTACTAGTGCTACTACTACTGCTACTGCTACTGCTACTACTTCTGCTAGTACTACTACTACAACTACTACTACTACTACTACTACTACTACTACAATTGTTGCTACTGCTCCTACTACTACTGCTACTACTACTACAACTACTACTACTACTACTATTACTACTCCTACTACTACTACTACTACTACTACTACTACTACTACTACTACTACTACTACTACTACTACTACTACTACTACTACTACTGTGACTACTACTGCTACTGCTACTCCCACTACTACTATTGCTCCTAGTACTACTGCTACTACTACAACTCCTGCTAATAATCCTGCTCCGACTACTCCTGCTACTACTCCTACTACTACTACTACTACTACTACTCCTACTACTGCTCCTCCTACTGCTCCTGCTACTGCTCCTGCTACTACTAGTACTACTACTAGTACTACTACTACTACTACTACTACTACTACTACTACTCTACTACTACTACTACTGTTGCTGCTACTGCTACTCCTACAACTACTACTACTGCTCCTACTACTACTGCTACTACTACTACTCCTGCTACTACTACTACAACAACTACTACTAGTACTACTACTACTGTGACTACTACTGCTACTGCTACTCCTACTAATACTATTGCTCCTAGTACTACTGCTACTACTACAACTCCTGCTAATAATCATACTCCGACTACTCCTGCTACTACTCCTGCTACAACTACTGCTACTACTCCTACTACTGCTCCTCCTACTGCTCATGCTACTACTACTGTTGCTGCTACTGCCCCTGCTGCTCCTCCTGCTGCTGCTGCTACTGCTACTGTTACAGCTAGCGCTACTACTAATGCTACTAGTACTACTACTGCTACTACTTCTACTACTGCTACTGCTCCTACTGCTACTACTGCTACTACTACTGCTACTACTGCTACTACTACTACTACTGCTGCTACTGCTACTGCTACTACTACTGCTACTACTACTCCTGCTACTACTCCTGCTACTACTACTACTACTACTACTACTACTACTACTGCTGCTGCTGCTACTACTACTGCTACTACTTCTACTACTACTACTACTACTACTACTACTACTACTACTACTACTACTACTACTACTACTATAACTACTACTGCTACTCCTACTACTAGTATTGCTCCTACTACTACTGCTACTACTACTCCTCTTGCTACTACTCCTGCTCCTACTACTCCCGCTACTACTCTTGCTACTTCTCCTACTACTGCTCCTCCTATACTGCTCCTGCTACTGCTGCTGCTCCTCTACTACTACTACTACTCCTGCTACTACTCCTCCTATAACTACTACTCCAACTCCTACTACTAGTATTGCTCCTACTACTACTGCTACTACTACTCCCCCTGCTACTACTACTGCTCCTATTACTCCTGCTACTACTCCTGCTACTTCTGCTACTAGTGCTCCTCCTACTGCTCCTGCTACTACTACTCCTCCTACTACTAGTACAACTACTACTACTACTACTACTGTGACTACTACTGCTACTGCTACTCCCACTACTACTATTGCTCCTAGTACTACTGCTACTACTACAACTCCTCCTAATAATCATGCTCCGACAACTCCTGCTAGTACTACTGCTCCTCCTCCTCCTACTACTACTACTACCACTACTACTACTACTACTACTACTACTACTACTACTACTACTACTACTACTACTACTACTCCTGCTACTACTCCTGCTACTACTACTACTACTACTACTACAGTACTACTACTACTACTACTCCTACTACAACTACTACTGCTACTCCTACTACTAGTATTGATCCTACTACTACTCCTCCTGCTACTACTCCTGCTCCTACTACTCCTGCTACTACTCCTGCTACTTCTCCTACTACTGCTCCTCCTACTGCTCCTGCTACTGCTACTGCTACTTCTCCTGCTGCTGCTCCTCATGCTGCTGCTACTACTGCTGGTGTTACTCCTATAGCTAGCGCTACTGCTACTACTACTACTTCTAATACTGCTACTGCTGCTACTACTGCTTCTACTACTACTGCTGCTACTACTGCTGCTACTATTGCTACTGCTACTGCTACTACTACTACTACTACTACTATTCCTGCTACTACGCCTACTACTACTACTCCTGCTACTAGTGCTGCTGCTGCTGCTACTACTACTACTGCTGCTGCTACTACTACTGCTTCTACTGCTACTAGTGCTACTACTACTGCTACTGCTACTGCTACTACTTCTGCTAGTACTACTACTACAACAACTACTACTACTACTACTACTACAACTGTTGCTACTGCTCCTACTACTACTGCTACTACTACTACAACTACTACTACTACTACTATTACTACTCCTACTACTACTACTACTACTACTACTACTACTACTACTACTACTACTACTGTGACTACTACTGCTACTGCTACTCCCACTACTACTATTGCTCCTAGTACTACTGCTACTACTACAACTCCTGCTAATAATCCTGCTCCGACTACTCCTGCTACTACTCCTACTACTCCTACTACTGCTCCTCCTACTGCTCCTGCTACTGCTCCTGCTACTACTAGTACTACTACTAGTACTACTACTACTACTACTACTACTACTACTACTACTACTACTCTACTACTACTACTACTACTGTTGCTGCTACTGCTACTCCTACAACTACTACTACTGCTCCTACTACTACTGCTACTACTACTACTCCTGCTACTACTACTACAACAACTACTACTAGTACTACTACTACTGTGACTACTACTGCTACTGCTACTCCTACTAATACTATTGCTCCTAGTACTACTGCTACTACTACAACTCCTGCTAATAATCATACTCCGACTACTCCTGCTACTACTCCTGCTACAACTACTGCTACTGCTCCTACTACTGCTCCTCCTACTGCTCATGCTACTACTACTGCTGCTGCTACTGCCCCTGCTGCTCCTCCTGCTGCTGCTGCTACTGCTACTGTTACAGCTAGCGCTACTACTAATGCTACTAGTACTACTACTGCTACTACTTCTACTACTGCTACTGCTCCTACTGCTACTACTGCTACTACTACTGCTACTACTGCTACTACTACTACTACTGCTGCTACTGCTACTGCTACTACTACTGCTACTACTACTCCTGCTACTACTCCTGCTACTACTACTACTACTACTACTACTGCTGCTGCTGCTACTACTACTGCTGCTACTTCTACTACTACTACTACTACTACTACTACTACTACTACTACTACTACTACTACTACTACTACTACTACTACTACTGCTACTACTGCTGCTACTGCTACTACTACTACTACAACTGTTGCTACTGCTGTTGCTACTACTACTGGTGCTACTGCTACTACTACTGCTGCTGCTACTACTACTACTACTACTACTACTACTGCTACTACTCCTGCTACTACTACTAATACTACTGCTACTCCTACTACTAGTATTGCTCCTACTACTCCTGCTACTACTACTCCTCTTGCTACTACTCCTGCTCCTACTACTCCTGCTACTACTCCTGCTACTGCTCCTCCTACTGCTCCTCCTACTGCTACTGCTACTTCTCCTGCTACTGCTCCTCATGCTGCTGCTACTACTGCTGCTGCTACTGCTACAGCTAGCGCTACTGCTACTACTACTACTTCGAATACTGCTACTACTGCTGCTACTGCTACTGCTGCTACTACTGCGGCTACTGCTACTGCTACTATTGCTACTGCTACTGCTGCTACTACTACTACTACTCCTGCTCCTACTCCTACTACTACTCCTGCTACTACTGCTGCTGCTACTACTACTACTACTGCTGCTACTACTACTGCTTCTACTGCTACTAGTGCTACTACTACTACTGGTACTGCTACTGCTACTGCTACTGCTGCTACTACTACTACTACTACTACTACTACTACTACTACTACTACTACTACTACTACTACTACTACTACTACTACTACTATAACTGTTTCTACTGCTGCTACTACTGCTGCTACTAGTAGTGGTGGTACTGCTACTACTACTCCTCCTCCTACTACTACTCCTACCACTACTACTATTACTACTCCACCTACTACTACTACTACTACTACTGTGACTACTACTGCTACTGCTACTCCCACTACTACTATTGCTCCTAGTACTACTGCTACTACTACAACTCCTGCTAATAATCCTGCTCTGACTACTCCTGCTACTACTCCTGCTACTACTACTACTACTGCTACTGCTCCTACTACTGCTCCTCCTACTGCTCCTGCTACTGCTACTACTACTACTACTGCTGCTGCTACTGCTACTCCTACAACTACTACTACTGCTCCTACTACTACTGCTAGTACTACTACTCCTGCTACTACTCCTACTACTACTACTCCTCCTCCTCCTCCTACTACTACTACTACTGTGACTACTACTGCTACTGCTACTCCCACTACTACTATTGCTCCTAGTACTACTGCTACTACTGCAACTC
>OV702288.1:251419037-251426537 GCA_916181665.1 Avena sativa | reverse complement strand
AGTACTGGTGGTACTGCTACTACTGCTGCTACTACTAGTACTACTGCTGCTACTACTACTCCTGCTCCTACTACTGCTACTACTACTACTACTACTACTGCTGCTGCTACTGCTACTCCTACAACAACTACTACTGCTCCTACTACTACTGCTACTACTACTACTCCTACTACTACTACTACAACTACTACTACTCTGACTACTACTGCTACTGCTACTCCCACTACTACTATTGCTCCTAGTACTACTGCTACTACTACAACTCCTCCTAATAATCATGCTCCGACTACTCCTGCTACTACTCCTGCTACTACTCCTGCTACTACTACTGCTACTCTCCTACTACTGCTCCTCCTACTGCTCATGCTACTAGTACTGCTACTGCTCCTGCTGCTCCTCCTGGTGCTGCTACTGCTACCGCTGCTGCTACTGCTACTGTTACAGCTAGCGCTACTACTGCTACTGCTACTACTACTACTACTACTACTACTGATGCTACTACTGCTACTACTGCTACTACTGCTGCTACTACTGCTACTATACTACTACTGCTGCTACTACTGCTGCTACTGCTACTACTACTGCTACTGCTCCTACTACTGCTACTACTACTGCTACTACTACTCCTGCTACTACTCCTGCTACTACTACTACTACTACTACTGCTGCTGCTGCTACTACTACTACTGCTACTACTACTGCTACTACTACTGCTGCTACTGCTACTACTGCTACTACTGCTGCTGCTGCTACTACTACTACTACTACTACTACGACTACTACTAATACTACTACTATAACTACTACTACTAATACTGCTACTACTGCTACTGCTACTACTACTACTACTGCTACTACTGCTGCTACTATTACAACTACTACTACTGCTACTACTACTACTACTACTGCTACTGCTGCTACTACTGCTGCTACTACGACTGCTACTACTACTGCTACTACTACTCCTGCTACTACTCCTGCTACTACTACTCCTGCTACTACTACTACTACTGCTGCTACTACTACTACTACTACTGCTACTACTCATGCTACTACTACTACAACTATTGCTACTGCTGCTGCTACTACTACTGGTGCTACTGCTGCTGCTACTACTACTGGTGCTACTGCTGCTAGTACTGCTGCTGCTACTACTACTAATCCTCCTACTACTACTCCTGCTACTACTACTACTACTACTACTACTACTACTACTACTACTACTCCTACTAAAACTACTACTGCTGCTACTGCTACTGCTACTGCTACTGTTGCTACTGCTACTGCTACTGCTGCTGCAACTACTACTACTCCTGCTACTACTACTAATCCTGTACTACTGCTGCTGCTACTACTACTACTACTACTGCTACTACTACTGCTTCTACTGCTACTACTGCTAGTACTACTACTACTACTGCTACTTCTGCTACTACTACTGCTACTGCTACTACTACGGCTGCTACTACTACTACTACTATTACTGCTACTACTACTACTACAACTGTTGCTACTGCTGCTACTACTACTGGTGCTACTGCTACTACTACTACTGCTGCTACTACTACTACTACTCCTACTACTACTCCTAACATTACTACTCCTACTACTCCTACTACTACTACTACTACTACTGCTACTAATACTACTAATACTGGTGCTACTGCTACTTCTACTGCTGCTACTACTACTACTACTCCTACTACTACTCCTACCACTACTACTACTACTACTCCTACTACTCCTACTACTACTACTGCTACTCCTACTCCCACTACTACTATTGCTCCTAGTACTACTACTACAACTCCTGCTAATAATCCTGCTCCGACTACTCCTGCTACTACTCCTGCTACTACTGCTACTGCTCCTACTACTGCTCCTCCTACTGCTCCTGCTCCTGCTACTGCTCCTGCTGCTCCTCCTGCAGCTGCTACTGCTACTACTACTGCTACTGCTATTCCTACAACTAGCGCTACTACTACTGCTATTGCTGCTACTACTACTACTTCTACTACTACTACTACTACTACTACTACTACTACTACTACTACTACTACTACTGCTACTACTCCTCCTCCTCCTCCTCCTACTACTACTACTACTACTACTACTACTACTACTACTACTGATACTGCTACTGCTCCTCCTCCTCCTCCTCCTCCTACTACTACTACTACTACTACTACTACTAGTACAACTACTACTACTACTACTACTACTACTGCTACTACTACTACTACTACTCCTGCTACTACTCATGCTGCTACTACTCATGCTGCTACTACTACTACTACTACTACTCCTACTATAACTACTACTACTAGTACTGCTACTCCTACTACTAGTATTGCTCCTACTACTCCTCCTGCTACTACTCCTCCTCCTACTACTCCTGCTACTTTTGCCTACTACTACTACTACTACTATTACTACTACTACTACTACTACTACTGCTAGTACTCCTGCTACTACTACTACTACTACTACTACTACTACTACTACTACTTCTGCTGCTGCTAGTGCTACTCCTACAACTAGTACTACTACTGCTACTACTACTACTCCTGCTACTACTCCTACTACTACTACTACTACTACTCCTCCTACTACTACTACTACTACTACTACTACTACTACTACTACTACTACTACTACTGTTACTACTACTGCTACTACTACTCCCACTACTACTATTGCTCCTACTACTACTACTGTGACTACTCCTACTACTACTACTATGACTACTCCTGCTACTACTACTGCTACTACTACTACAAGTCCTGCCAATAATCCTGCTCCGACTACTCCTGCTAGTACTCCTGCTACTACTACTGCTATTGCTACTGCTACTACTACTGCTCCTCCTACTACTCCTCCTACTGCTCCTGCTACTACTACTACTACTGCTACTGCTCCTGCTGCTCCTCCTGCTGCTGCTACTACTACTATTACAGCTAGCGCTACTACTACTACTACTACTGCTACTGCTGCTACTGCTACTACTTCTACTACTGCTGCTACTATTACTGCTACTACTACTGCTACTACTACTACTGCTACTGCTGCTACTACTACTACTACTACCACTCCTCCTACTACTACTACTACTACTACTACTATTACTACTACTATGACTGTGACTACTATTGCTACTACTACTCCTACTACTACTCCTACTACTACAATTGCTCCTACTACTACTCCTCCTACTATAGCTGCTACTGCTACTGCTACTGCTACTACTACTGCTACTACCGCTACTACGACTACTGGTACTACTGCTACTACTACTACTACTACTACTACTACTACTACTACTCCTCCTCCTCCTACTACTACTACTACTACTACTCATGCTACTACTCCTCCTCCTCCTACTACTACTATTACTACTACTACTACTACTACTACTACTGCTACTACTACTACTCCTGCTACTACTCATGGTACTACTACTACTACTCCTACTCCTACTATAACTACTGCTACTACTGCTACTCCTACTACTAGTATTGCTCCTACTACTACTGCTACTACTACTCCTCCTGCTACTACTCCTGCTCCTACTACACCTGCTACTTCTGCTACTACTACTACTACTACTACTACTATTACTACTACTGCTACTACTCCTGCTACTACTACTACTACTACTACTACTACTACTACTACTACTACTAATACTAATACTACTACTGCTGCTGCTGCTGCTACTGCTACTCCTACAACTACTACTACTACTCCTACTACTACTGCTACTACTACTACTCCTTCTACTACTCCTACTACTACTACTACTACTCCTACTACTACTACAACTACTACTACTACTACTACTACTCCCACTACTACTATTGCGCCTACTACTACTACTGTGACTACTCCTACTACTACTACTATGACTACTCCTGCTACTACTACTGCTATTACTACTACAACTCCTGCCAATAATCCTGCTCCGACTACTCCTGCTACTACTCCTGCTACTACTACTACTACTGCTCCTACTACTGCTCCTCCTACTACTCCTCCTACTGCTCCTTCTACAACTACTGCTACTACTATTGCTCCTGCTGCTCCTCCTGCTGCTGCTACTGCTACTATTACAGCTAGCGCTACTACTACTACTACTACTACTGCTACTACTACTGCTACTGCTGCTACTGCTACTACTTCTACTACTGCTGCTACTATTACTGCTACTACTACTGCTACTACTACTACTACTCCTGCTACTACTCCTGCTACTACTACTCCTCCTCCTCCTATAACTACTACTGCTACTCCTACTACTAGTATTGCTCCTACTACTACTGCTACTACTACTCCTCCTGCTACTACTCCTGCTCCTATTACTCCTGCTACTACTCCTGCTACTAGTGCTCCTCCTACTGCTCCTGCTACTGCTACTGCTACTGCTATTGCTCCTGCTACTACTGCTACTCCTGCTACTACTACTACTACTACTACTACTACTGACTACTCCTGCTGCTACTACTACTCCTAGAACTACTACTACTGCTCCTACTACTACTACTACTCCTGCTACTACTCCTACAACTACTACTACTCCTCCTACTACTACTACAACTACTACTACTACTGTGACTACTACTGCTACTACTACTCCCACTACTACTATTGCTCCTACTACTATTACTGTGACTACTCCTACTAGTACTACTATGACTACTCCTGCTACTACTACTGCTACTACTACAACTCCTGCCAATAATCCTGCTCCGACTACTCCTGCTACTACTACTGCTACTGCTCCTACTACTGCTCCTCCTACTGCTCCTCCTACTGCTCCTGCTACTACTACTGCTACTGCTACTGCTCCTGCTGCTCCTCCTGCTGCTGGTACTAGTACTGGTGGTACTGCTACTACTACTACTGCTACTAGTACTGGTGGTACTGCTACTACTACTGGTGGTACTGCTACTACTACTGCTGCTACTAGTACTGGTGGTACTACTACTACTGCTACTACTACGAGTACTACTGCTGCTACTACTACTCCTGCTCCTACTACTGCTACTGCTACTACTACTACTACTACTGCTGCTGCTACTGCTACTCCTACAACAACTACTACTGCTCCTACTACTACTGCTACTACTACTACTCGTACTACTACTACTCCTACTACTACTACTACTACAACTACTACTACTCTGACTACTACTGCTACTGCTACTCCCACTACTACTATTGCTCCTAGTACTACTACTACTACAACTCCTCCTAATAATCATGCTCCGACTACTCCTGCTACTACTCCTGCTACTCTCCTACTACTGCTCCTCCTACTGCTCATGCTACTACTACTGCTACTGCTCCTGCTGCTCCTCCTGCTGCTGCTACTGCTACCGCTGCTGCTACTGCTACTGTTACAGCTGGCGCTACTACTGCTACTGCTACTACTGCTACTGCTACTGCTCCTACTACTGCTCCTCCTACTGCTCCTCCTACTGCTCCTGCTACTACTACTGCTACTGCTACTGCTCCTGCTGCTCCTCCTGCTGCTGCTACTAGTACTGGTGGTACTGCTACTACTACTGCTGCTACTAGTACTGGTGGTACTGCTACTACTACTGGTGGTACTGCTACTACTACTGCTGCTACTAGTACTGGTGGTACTGCTACTACTGCTGCTACTACTAGTACTACTGCTGCTACTACTACTCCTGCTCCTACTACTGCTACTACTACTACTACTACTACTACTGCTGCTGCTACTGCTACTCCTACAACAACTACTACTGCTCCTACTACTACTGCTACTACTACTACTCCTACTACTACTACTACAACTACTACTACTCTGACTACTACTGCTACTGCTACTCCCACTACTACTATTGCTCCTAGTACTACTGCTACTACTACAACTCCTCCTAATAATCATGCTCCGACTACTCCTGCTACTACTCCTGCTACTACTCCTGCTACTACTACTGCTACTCTCCTACTACTGCTCCTCCTACTGCTCATGCTACTAGTACTGCTACTGCTCCTGCTGCTCCTCCTGGTGCTGCTACTGCTACCGCTGCTACTACTGCTACTGTTACAGCTAGCGCTACTACTGCTACTGCTACTACTACTACTACTACTACTACTACTACTGATGCTACTACTGCTACTACTGCTACTACTGCTGCTACTACTGCTACTATACTACTACTGCTGCTACTACTGCTGCTACTGCTACTACTACTGCTACTGCTCCTACTACTGCTACTACTACTGCTACTACTACTCCTGCTACTACTCCTGCTACTACTACTACTACTACTACTGCTGCTGCTGCTACTACTACTACTGCTACTACTACTGCTACTACTACTGCTGCTACTGCTACTACTGCTACTACTGCTGCTGCTGCTACTACTACTACTACTACTACTACGACTACTACTAATACTACTACTATAACTACTACTACTAATACTGCTACTACTGCTACTGCTACTACTACTACTACTGCTACTACTGCTGCTACTATTACAACTACTACTACTGCTACTACTACTACTACTACTGCTACTGCTGCTACTACTGCTGCTACTACGACTGCTACTACTACTGCTACTACTACTCCTGCTACTACTCCTGCTACTACTACTCCTGCTACTACTACTACTACTGCTGCTACTACTACTACTACTGCTACTACTCATGCTACTACTACTACAACTATTGCTACTGCTGCTGCTACTACTACTGGTGCTACTGCTGCTGCTACTACTACTGGTGCTACTGCTGCTAGTACTGCTGCTGCTACTACTACTAATCCTCCTACTACTACTCCTGCTACTACTACTACTACTACTACTACTACTACTCCTACTAAAACTACTACTGCTGCTACTGCTACTGCTACTGCTACTGTTGCTACTGCTACTGCTACTGCTGCTGCAACTACTACTACTCCTGCTACTACTACTAATCCTGTACTACTGCTGCTGCTACTACTACTACTACTACTGCTACTACTACTGCTTCTACTGCTACTACTGCTAGTACTACTACTACTACTGCTACTTCTGCTACTACTACTGCTACTGCTACTACTACGGCTGCTACTACTACTACTACTATTACTGCTACTACTACTACTACAACTGTTGCTACTGCTGCTACTACTACTGGTGCTACTGCTACTACTACTACTGCTGCTACTACTACTACTACTCCTACTACTACTCCTAACATTACTACTCCTACTACTCCTACTACTACTACTACTACTACTGCTACTAATACTACTAATACTGGTGCTACTGCTACTTCTACTGCTGCTACTACTACTACTACTACTCCTACTACTACTCCTACCACTACTACTACTACTACTCCTACTACTCCTACTACTACTACTGCTACTCCTACTCCCACTACTACTATTGCTCCTAGTACTACTACTACAACTCCTGCTAATAATCCTGCTCCGACTACTCCTGCTACTACTCCTGCTACTACTGCTACTGCTCC
>OV702288.1:251396537-251399037 GCA_916181665.1 Avena sativa | reverse complement strand
GCTCCTAGTACTACTGCTACTACTATAACTCCTGCTAATAATCCTGCTCCGACTACTCCTGCTACTACTCCTGCTACTACTACTGCTACTGCTCCTACTACTGCTCCTCCTACTGCTCCTGCTACTCCTACTGCTACTACTAGTACTACTACTACTACTATTACTACTACTACTACTGCTGATGCTACTACTGCTACTATTGCTACTACTTCTGCTACAACTGCTACTATACTACTACTGCTACTACTACTGCCGCTACTGCTACTACTACTGCTATTGCTCCTACTACTGCTACTACTACTACTACTGCTACTACTCCTGCTACTACTACTACAACTGCTGCTGCTACTACTACTACTACTGCTGCTACTGCTACTACTGCTGCTACTATTACAGCTACTACTACTGCTACTACTACTACTACTGCTACTGCTGCTACTACTGCTGCTACTACGACTGCTACTACTACTGCTACTACTCCTGCTACTACTCCTGCTACTACTACTACTACTACTACTACTACTACTACTGCAACTACTACTGCTGCTACTACTGCAACTACTACTACTACTACTATTTCTACTATTCCTACGACTACTGCTACTACTACTACTGCTGCTACTACTACTGCTACTACTACTGCTTCTACTAATACTGCTACTACTACTGCTACTACTGCTACTATTGCCGCTGCTGCTACTACTGTTGGTACTACTGCTGCTACTACTACTACTCCTGCTACTAGTACTGCTACTACTACTGCTACTACTATTCCTGCTACTACTACTCCATATACTACTACTGATACTACTCCTGCTACTGCTCCTCCTCCTACTGCTACTGCTACTGCCCCTGCTACGGCTACTGTTACTACTCCTACTGCTACTGCGCCACCTACTACTGCTACTGCCCCTGCTACTGCTATTACTCCTACTGCTACTAATACTTCTACTACTTCTACTACTACTGCTACTACTCCTCCTACTACTACTGCTACTGCTACTGCTACTGCTACTGCTACTGCTACTGCTACTGCTACTACTACTGCTACTATTGCTACTACTGCTACTACTATTGCTGCTACTACTACTGCTCCTACTACTACTGCTACTACTACTACTGCTACAGCTACTGCTACTATTACTACTACTACTACTGCTGCTGCTACTACTACTACTACTACTACTACTACTACTCCTGATACTACTGATGCTACTACTACTACAACTATTGCTACTGCTGCTGCTGCTGCTGCTACTACTACTGCTGCTACTGCTGCTGCTACTACTACTGGTGCTACTGCTGCTACTACTACTGCTGGTGCCACTGCTGCTACTACTACTACTCCTCCGACTACTACTCCTGCTACTACTACTACTACTCCTACTAAAACTACTATTGCTGCTACTGCTACTGCTACTGCTACTGCTACTACTACTATTACTACTCCTACTACTACTACTACTACTACTACTACTGTGACTACTACTGCTAACGCTACTCCCACTACTACTATTGCTCCTAGTACTACTGCTACTACTATAACTCCTGCTAATAATCCTGCTCCGACTACTCCTGCTACTACTCCTGCTACTACTACTGCTACTGCTCCTACTACTGCTCCTCCTACTGCTCCTGCTACTCCTACTGCTACTACTAGTACTACTACTACAACTACTACTATTACTACTACTACTACTGCTGATGCTACAACTGCTACTACTGCTACTACTGATGCTACTACTGCTACTGCTGCTACTACTGCTGCTACTGCTACTACTACTGCTACTGCTCCTACTACTGCTACTACTACTACTGCTACTACTACTCCTGCTACTCCTCCTCCTCCTACTACTACTGCTGCTGCTGCTACTACTACTACTGCTACTACTACTGCTGCTACTGCTACTACTGCTACTACTGCTGCTACTATTACAGCTACTACTACTGCTACTACTACTACTGCTACTGCTGCTACTACTGCTGCTACTACGACTGCTACTACTACTGCTACTACTACTCCTGCTACTACTCCTGCTACTACTACTACTACTACTACTACTACTACTGCAACTACTACTACTGCTACTACTATTGCTACTATTCCTACGACTACTGCTACTACTACTACTGCTGCTACTACTACTGCTACTACTACTGCTTCTACTAATACTGCTACTACTACCGCTACTACTGCTACTATTGCCGCTGCTGCTACTACTGTTGGTACTACTGCTGCTACTACTACTACTCCTGCTACTAGTACTGCTACTACTACTGCTACTACTATTCCTGCTACTACTACTCCATATACTACTACTGATAGTACTCCTGCTACTGCTCCTCCTACTACTGCTACTGCTACTACCCCTGCTACGGCTACTGCTACTACTCCTACTGCTACTGCGCCACCTACTACTGCTACTGCCCCTGCTACTGCTATTACTCCTACTGCCACTAATACTTCTACTACTTCTACTACTACTGCTACTACTCCTAC
>OV702288.1:251354037-251356537 GCA_916181665.1 Avena sativa | reverse complement strand
TGCTCCTGCTGCTCCTCCTGCTGCTGCTACTGCTACCGCTGCTGCTGTTACACCTAGCGCTACTACTACTGCTACTACTACTACTACTACTACTACTACTACTACTACTACTACTACTACTACCACCACTACTACTACCGCTACTACTGCTACTACTGCTGCTACTACTACTGCTACTTCTGCTACTACTGCTGCTACTGCTACTGCTCCTACTACTGCTACTACTCCTGCTACTACTACTCCTGTTACTACTCCTGCTACTACTACTACTACTACTACTACTACTACTACTACTGCTGCTGCTGCTGCTACTACTACTACTGCTACTACTACTGCTGCTACTGCTACTACTACTACTACTACTACTGCTACTGCTACTACTACTACTGCTACTGCTATTGCTAGTACTACTACTACTACTAGTACTACTACTACTACTACTTCTACTCCTACTACTACTACTACTACTACTACTACTACTGCTACTACTGCTACTACTACTACAACTGTTGCTACTGCTGCTGCTACTACTACTGGTGCTACTGCTACTACTACTGCTACAACTACTACTACTATAACTACTACTGCTACTCCCACTACTAGTATTGCTCCCACTACTACTGCTACTACTACTCCTCTTGCTACTAGTCCTGCTCCTACTACTCCTGCTACTACTCCTGCTACTTCTCCTACTACAGCTCCTCCTACTGCTCCTGCTACTACTACTGCTACTGCTGCTGATCCTCTACTACTACTACTACTACTACTCCTGCTACTACTCCTCCTATAACTACTATTGCTACTCCTACTACTAGTATTGCTCCTACTACTGCTGCAACTACTACTCCTCCTGCTACTACTCCTACTACTACTCCTGCTACTAGTGCTCCTCCTACTGCTCCTGCTACTACTGCTACTCCTGCTACTACTACTACTACTACTACTACTACTACTACTACTACTACTGCTGCTGCTGCTACTGCTACTCCTACAACTACTACTACTGCTCCTACTACTACTATTACTAATACTACTACTACTACCACCACAACTACTACTACTGCTACTACTGCTACTACTGCTACTACTGCTACTACTACTGCTACTACTACTACTACTACTACTACTACTATTACTACTACTACTACTGCTGCTGCTACTGCTACTCCTACTGCTCCTACTACTAGTGCTACTACTCCTGCTACTACTCCTTCTACTACTACTCCTCCTCCTACTACTACAACAACTACTACTACTATGACTACGACTGCTACTGCTACTCCCACTACTACTATTGCTCCTAGTACTACTGCTACTACTACAACTCCTGCTAATAATCCTGCTCTGACTACTCCTGCTACTACTCCTGCTACTACTACTGCTACTGCTCCTACTACTGCTCCTCCTACTGCTACTGCTACTGCTACTACTACTACTACTACTACTACTGCTACAACTACTACTACTATTGCTCCTATTACTACTGCTACTACTACAACTCCTAATAATCATGCTCCGACTACTCCTGCTACTACTCCTGCTAATAGTACTGCTCCTGCTACTGCTCCTCCTACTAGTCATGATACTACTACTGCTACTGCTCCTCCTGCTGCTGCTACTACTACCGCTGCTGCTGCTGCTGTTACACCTAGCGCTACTACTACTGCTACTACTACTACTACTACTATTGCTACTACTACTACTACTACTACTACTACTACTACTACCACCACTACTACTACCGCTACTACTGCTACTACTGCTACTACTGCTGCTACTACTACTGCTACTACTGCTACTTCTGCTACTACTGCTGCTACTGCTACTGCTCCTACTACTGCTACTACTCCTGCTACTACTACTCCTGTTACTACTCCTGCTACTACTACTACTACAACTGCTGCTGCTGCTGCTACTACTACTATTGCTACTACTACTGCTGCTACTGCTACTACTACTACTACTACTACTACTGCTACTGCTACTACTACTACTGCTACTGCTACTGCTAGTAGTACTACTACTACTAGTACTACTACTACTACTACTACTACTACTACTACTACTACTACTACTACTACTACTACTACTACTGCTACTACTACTACAACTGTTGCTACTGCTGCTGCTACTACTACTGGTGCTACTGCTACTACTACTGCTACAACTACTACTACTATAACTACTACTGCTACTCCCACTACTAGTATTGCTCCCACTAATACTGCTACTACTACTCCTCTTGCTACTAGTCCTGCTCCTACTACTCCTGCTACTACTCCTGCTACTTCTCCTACTACAGCTCCTCCTACTGCTCCTGCTACTGCTACTGCTACTGCTGCTGATCCTCTACTACTACTACTACTACTCCTGCTACTACTCCTCCTATAACTACTACTGCTACTCCTACTACTAGTATTGCTCCTACTACTGCTGCTACTACTACTCCTCCTGCTACTACTCCTACTACTACTCCTGCTACTTCTGCTACTAGTGCTCC
>OV702288.1:251326537-251334037 GCA_916181665.1 Avena sativa | reverse complement strand
TACTCCTGCTACTACTACTGCTACTACTACTGCTACTACTACTACAAGTCCTGCCAATAATCCTGCTCCGACTACTCCTGCTACTACTCCTGCTACTGCTCCTACTACTGCTCCTCCTACTGCTCCTCCTACTGCTACTCCTACTACTACTGCTACTGCTACTGCTCCTGCTGCTGCTACTAGTACTGGTGGTACTGCTACTACTACTGGTGGTACTGCTACTACTACTGCTGCTACTAGTACTGGTGGTACTGCTACTGCTACAGCTGCTACTACTACTGCTGCTGCTACTACTACTCCTGCTACTACTACTGCTACTGCTCCTACTACTGCTCCTCCTACTGCTCCTTCTACTGCTACTACTACTACTCCTACTACTACTACAACAACTACTACTACTACTATGACTACTACTGCTACTGCTACTCCCACTACTACTATTCCTCCTAGTACTACTGCTACTACTACAACTCCTCCTAATAATCATGCTCCGACTACTCCTGCTACTACTCCTGCTACTACTACTGCTCCTACTACTGCTCCTCCTACTGCTCATGCTACTACTACTACTACTGCTCCTACTGCTCCTCCTGCTGCTGCTACTGCTACCGCTGCTGCTACTGCTACTGTTACAGCTAGCGCTACTACTACTACTGCTACTACTACTACTACTACTACTACTACTGCTACTACTGCTACTACTGCTACTACTGCTACTACTGCTACTGCTACTACTGCTACTACGCCTGCTACTACTACTCCTACTACTACTACTGCTGCTACTACTGCTGCTACTGCTACTACTACTGCTACTGCTCCTACTACTGCTACTACTACTGCTACTACTACTCCTGCTACTACTCCTGGTACTACTACTACTACTACTGCTGCTGCTACTACTACTACTACTACTACTACTACTACTACTACTAATACTGCTACTACTACTGCTGTCACTGCTACTACTGCTACTACTGCTACTACTACTACTGCTACTGCTAGTACTGCTAATGCTACTGCTAGTACAACTACTACTACTACTACTACTACTACTACAAATACTACTACTACTACTACTACTACTACTACAATTGTTGCTACTGCTGCTACTGCTGCTACTACTACTACTGGTGCTACTGCTACTACTACTGCTGCTGCTACTACTACTACTACTACTACTATAACTACTACTGCTACTCCTACTACTAGTATTGCTCCTACTACTACTGCTACTACTACTCCTCTTGCTACTACTCCTGCTCCTACTACTCCTGCTACTTCTCCTACTACTGCTCCTCTACTACTACTACTACTACTCCTACTATAACTACTACTGCTACTCCTACTACTAGTATTGCTCCTACTACTACTGCTACTACTACTCCTCCTGCTACTACTCCTGCTCCTACTACTCCTGCTACTACTCCTGCTACTTCTGCTACTAGTCCTCCTCCTACTGCTCCTGCTAATGCTACTGCTCCTGCTACTACTGCTACTCCTGCTACTTCTACTACTACTACTACTACTACTACTACTACTACTACTACTACTACTACTACTACTACTACTACTACTGCTGCTACTACTGCTACTCCTACAACTACTACTACTGCTCCTACTACTATTATTACTACTACTACTACTACTACTCCTGCTACTACTCCAACTACTACTACTCCTCCTCCTACTACTACAACTACTACTACTACTACTACTACTGTGACTACTACTGCTACTAGTACTCCCACTACTACTATTGCTCCTACTACTACTGTGACTACTCCTACTAGTACTACTATGACTACTCCTGCTATTGCTCCTACTACTGCTCCTCCTACTGCTCCTCCTACTGCTCCTGCTACTAATACTGCTACTGCTACTGCTCCTGCTGCTCCTCCTGCTGCTGCTACTAGTACTGGTGGTACTGCTCCTGCTGCTCCTCCTGCTGCTACTACTAGTACTGGTGGTACTGCTACTAATACTGGTGGTACTGCTACTACTACTACTGCTACTAGTACTGGTGGTACTGCTACTGCTGCTGCTGCGACTACTACTGCTGCTGCTACTACTACTCCTGCTACTACTACTGCTACTGCTCCTACTACTGCTCCTCCTACTGCTCATGATACTACTACTGCTACTGCTCCTGCTGCTCCTCCTGCTGCTGCTACTGCTACCGCTGCTGCTACTATTACAGCTAGCGCTACTACTATTGCTACTACTACTACTACTCCTGCTACTTCTCCTACTACTGCTCCACCTACTGCTCCTGCTACTGCTACTGCTGCTGCTCCTCTACTACTACTACTACTACTCCTGCTACTACTCCTGCTACTACTACTACTACTCCTCCTATAACTACTACTGCTACTCCTACTACTAGTATTGCTCCTACTACTACTGCTACTACTACTCCTCCTTCTACTACTCCTGCTACTACTCCTGCTACTTCTGCTACTATTGCTCCTCCTACTTCTCCTGCTACTGCTACTGCTCCTGCTACTACTGCTACTACTACTACTCCTACTACTACTACTACTACTACTACTACTACTACTAGTCCTCCTATAACTACTACTGCTACTCCTACTACTAGTATTGCTCCTACTACTACTGCTACTACTACTCCTGCTACTACTCCTGCTACTACTCCTGCTACTTCTACTACTATTGCTCCTCCTACTTCTCCTGCTACTGCTACTGCTACTGCTACTGCTCCTGCTACTACTACTACTACTACTACTACTACTACTACTACTACTACTACTACTGCTGCTGCTGCTACTGCTACTCCTACAACTACTACTACTGCTCCTACTACTACTGCTACTACTACTACTACTCCTGCTACTACTCCTACAACTACTACTACTCCTCCTACTACTACTACTACAACTACTAATACTACTATGACTACTACTGCTCCTACTACTCCCACTACTACTATTGCTCCTACTACTACTACTGTGACTACTCCTACTAGTACTACTATGACTACTCCTGCTACTACTACTGCTACTACTACTACAAGTCCTGCCAATAATCCTGCTCCGACTACTCCTGCTACTACTCCTGCTACTGCTCCTACTACTGCTCCTCCTACTGCTCCTCCTACTGGTCCTCCTACTACTACTGCTACTGCTACTGCTCCTGCTGCTGCTACTAGTACTGGTGGTACTGCTACTACTACTGGTGGTACTGCTACTACTACTGCTGCTACTAGTACTGGTGGTACTGCTACTGCTACAGCTGCTACTACTACTGCTGCTGCTACTACTACTCCTGCTACTACTACTGCTATTGCTCCTACTACTGCTCCTCCTACTGCTCCTTCTACTGCTACTACTACTCCTACTACTACTACAACAACTACTACTACTATGACTACTACTGCTACTGCTACTCCCACTACTACTATTCCTCCTAGTACTACTGCTACTACTACAACTCCTCCTAATAATCATGCTCCGACTACTCCTGCTACTACTCCTGCTACTACTACTGCTCCTACTACTGCTCCTCCTACTGCTCATGCTACTACTACTACTACTGCTCCTACTGCTCCTCCTGCTGCTGCTACTGCTACCGCTGCTGCTACTGCTACTGTTACAGCTAGCGCTACTACTACTACTGCTACTACTACTACTACTACTACTGCTACTACTGCTACGACTGCTACTACTGCTACTACTGCTACTGCTACTACTGCTACTACGCCTGCTACTACTACTCCTACTACTACTACTGCTGCTACTACTGCTGCTACTGCTACTACTACTGCTACTGCTCCTACTACTGCTACTACTACTGCTACTACTACTCCTGCTACTACTCCTGGTACTACTACTACTACTACTGCTGCTGCTACTACTACTACTACTACTACTACTAATACTGCTACTACTACTGCTGTCACTGCTACTACTGCTACTACTGCTACTACTACTACTACTGCTACTGCTAGTACTGCTAATGCTACTGCTAGTACAACTACTACTACTACTACTACTACTACAAATACTACTACTACTACTACTACAACTGTTGCTACTGCTGCTACTGCTGCTACTACTACTACTGGTGCTACTGCTACTACTACTGCTGCTGCTACTACTACTACTACTACTACTATAACTACTACTGCTACTCCTACTACTAGTATTGCTCCTACTACTGCTGCTACTACTACTCCTCTTGCTACTGCTCCTGCTCCTACTACTCCTGCTACTTCTCCTACTACTGCTCCTCTACTACTACTACTACTACTACTCCTACTATAACTACTACTGCTACTCCTACTACTAGTATTGCTCCTACTACTACTGCTACTACTACTCCTCCTGCTACTACTCCTGCTCCTACTACTCCTGCTACTACTCCTGCTACTTCTGCTACTAGTGCTCCACCTACTGCTCCTGCTAATGCTACTGCTCCTGCTACTACTGCTACTCCTGCTACTTCTACTACTACTACTACTACTACTACTACTACTACTACTACTACTACTACTACTACTACTACTGCTGCTGCTACTACTGCTACTCCTACAACTACTACTACTGCTCCTACTACTATTATTACTACTACTACTACTACTCCTGCTACTACTCCAACTATTACTACTCCTCCTCCTACTACTACAACTACTACTACTACTACTACTGTGACTACTACTGCTACTAGTACTCCCACTACTACTATTGCTCCTACTACTACTGTGACTACTCCTACTAGTACTACTATGACTACTCCTGCTACTACTCCTGCTATTGCTCCTACTACTGCTCCTCCTACTGCTCCTCCTACTGCTCCTGCTACTAATACTGCTACTGCTACTGCTCCTGCTGCTCCTCCTGCTGCTGCTACTAGTACTGGTGGTACTGCTCCTGCTGCTGCTGCCACTACTACTGCTGCTGCTACTACTACTCCTGCTACTACTACTGCTACTGCTCCTACTACTGCTCCTCCTACTGCTCATGATACTACTACTGCTACTGCTCCTGCTGCTCCTCCTGCTGCTGCTACTGCTACCGCTGCTGCTACTATTACAGCTAGCGCTACTACTATTGCTACTACTGCTACTACTACTCCTGCTACTTCTCCTACTACTGCTACTACTACTCCTACTACTGCTCCTCCTACTGCTCCTTCTACTGCTACTACTACTCCTACTACTACTACAACAACTACTACTACTATGACTACTACTGCTACTGCTACTCCCACTACTACTATTCCTCCTAGTACTACTGCTACTACTACAACTCCTCCTAATAATCATGCTCCGACTACTCCTGCTACTACTCCTGCTACTACTACTGCTCCTACTACTGCTCCTCCTACTGCTCATGCTACTACTACTACTACTGCTCCTACTGCTCCTCCTGCTGCTGCTACTGCTACCGCTGCTGCTACTGCTACTGTTACAGCTAGCGCTACTACTACTACTGCTACTACTACTACTGCTACTACTGCTACGACTGCTACTACTGCTACTACTGCTACTGCTACTACTGCTACTACGCCTGCTACTACTACTCCTACTACTACTACTGCTGCTACTACTGCTGCTACTGCTACTACTACTGCTACTGCTCCTACTACTGCTACTACTACTGCTACTACTACTCCTGCTACTACTCCTGGTACTACTACTACTACTACTGCTGCTGCTACTACTACTACTACTACTACTACTAATACTGCTACTACTACTGCTGTCACTGCTACTACTGCTACTACTGCTACTACTACTACTACTGCTACTGCTAGTACTGCTAATGCTACTGCTAGTACAACTACTACTACTACTACTACTACTACTACAAATACTACTACTACTACTACTACAACTGTTGCTACTGCTGCTACTGCTGCTACTACTACTACTGGTGCTACTGCTACTACTACTGCTGCTGCTACTACTACTACTACTACTACTATAACTACTACTGCTACTCCTACTACTAGTATTGCTCCTACTACTGCTGCTACTACTACTCCTCTTGCTACTACTCCTGCTCCTACTACTCCTGCTACTTCTCCTACTACTGCTCCTCTACTACTACTACTACTACTCCTACTATAACTACTACTGCTACTCCTACTACTAGTATTGCTCCTACTACTACTGCTACTACTACTCCTCCTGCTACTACTCCTGCTCCTACTACTCCTGCTACTACTCCTGCTACTTCTGCTACTAGTGCTCCACCTACTGCTCCTGCTAATGCTACTGCTCCTGCTACTACTACTACTCCTGCTACTTCTACTACTACTACTACTACTACTACTACTACTACTACTACTACTACTACTACTGCTGCTGCTACTACTGCTACTCCTACAACTACTACTACTGCTCCTACTACTATTATTACTACTACTACTACTACTCCTGCTACTACTCCAACTATTACTACTCCTCCTCCTACTACTACAACTACTACTACTACTACTACTGTGACTACTACTGCTACTAGTACTCCCACTACTACTATTGCTCCTACTACTACTGTGACTACTCCTACTAGTACTACTATGACTACTCCTGCTACTACTCCTGCTATTGCTCCTACTACTGCTCCTCCTACTGCTCCTCCTACTGCTCCTGCTACTAATACTGCTACTGCTACTGCTCCTGCTGCTCCTCCTGCTGCTGCTACTAGTACTGGTGGTACTGCTCCTGCTGCTGCTGCGACTACTACTGCTGCTGCTACTACTACTCCTGCTACTACTACTGCTACTGCTCCTACTACTGCTCCTCCTACTGCTCATGATACTACTACTGCTACTGCTCCTGCTGCTCCTCCTGCTGCTGCTACTGCTACCGCTGCTGCTACTATTACAGCTAGCGCTACTACTATTGCTACTACTGCTACTACTACTCCTGCTACTTCTCCTACTACTGCTCCACCTACTGCTCCTGCTACTGCTACTGCTGCTGCTCCTCTACTACTACTACTACTACTACTCCTGCTACTACTCCTGCTACTACTACTACTACTCCTCCTATAACTACTACTGCTACTCCTACTACTAGTATTGCTCCTACTACTACTGCTACTACTACTCCTCCTTCTACTACTCCTGCTACTACTCCTGCTACTTCTGCTACTATTGCTCCTCCTACTTCTCCTGCTACTGCTACTGCTCCTGCTACTACTGCTACTACTACTACTACTACTACTAGTCCTCCTATAACTACTACTGCTACTCCTACTACTAGTATTGCTCCTACTACTACTGCTACTACTCCTCCTCCTTCTACTACTCCTGCTACTACTCCTGCTACTTCTACTACTATTGCTCCTCCTACTTCTCCTGCTACTGCTACTGCTACTGCTACTGCTCCTGCTACTACTACTACTACTACTACTACTACTACTACTACTACTACTGCTGCTGCTGCTGCTACTGCTACTCCTACAACTACTACTACTGCTCCTACTACTACTGCTACTACTACTACTACTCCTGCTACTACTCCTACAACTACTA
>OV702288.1:251316537-251324037 GCA_916181665.1 Avena sativa | reverse complement strand
GTCCTCCTATAACTACTACTGCTACTCCTACTACTAGTATTGCTCCTACTACTACTGCTACTACTCCTCCTCCTTCTACTACTCCTGCTACTACTCCTGCTACTTCTACTACTATTGCTCCTCCTACTTCTCCTGCTACTGCTACTGCTACTGCTACTGCTCCTGCTACTACTACTACTACTACTACTACTACTACTACTACTACTGCTGCTGCTGCTGCTACTGCTACTCCTACAACTACTACTACTGCTCCTACTACTACTGCTACTACTACTACTACTCCTGCTACTACTCCTACAACTACTACTACTCCTCCTCCTACTACTACAACTACTAATACTACTATGACTACTACTGCTCCTACTACTCCCACTACTACTATTGCTCCTACTACTACTACTGTGACTACTCCTACTAGTACTACTATGACTACTCCTGCTACTACTACTGCTACTACTACTACAAGTCCTGCCAATAATCCTGCTCCGACTACTCCTGCTACTACTCCTGCTACTGCTCCTACTACTGCTCCTCCTACTGCTCCTCCTACTGGTCCTCCTACTACTACTGCTACTGCTACTGCTCCTGCTGCTGCTACTAGTACTGGTGGTACTGCTACTACTACTGGTGGTACTGCTACTACTACTGCTGCTACTAGTACTGGTGGTACTGCTACTGCTACAGCTGCTACTACTACTGCTGCTGCTACTACTACTCCTGCTACTACTACTGCTACTGCTCCTACTACTGCTCCTCCTACTACTCCTTCTACTGCTACTACTACTCCTACTACTACTACAACAACTACTACTACTATGACTACTACTGCTACTGCTACTCCCACTACTACTATTCCTCCTAGTACTACTGCTACTACTACAACTCCTCCTAATAATCATGCTCCGACTACTCCTGCTACTACTCCTGCTACTACTACTGCTCCTACTACTGCTCCTCCTACTGCTCATGCTACTACTACTACTACTGCTCCTACTGCTCCTCCTGCTGCTGCTACTGCTACCGCTGCTGCTACTGCTACTGTTACAGCTAGCGCTACTACTACTACTGCTACTACTACTACTACTACTGCTACTACTGCTACTACTGCTACTACTGCTACTGCTACTACTGCTACTACGCCTGCTACTACTACTCCTACTACTACTACTGCTGCTACTACTGCTGCTACTACTACTGCTACTGCTCCTACTACTGCTACTACTACTGCTACTACTACTCCTGCTACTACTCCTGGTACTACTACTACTACTACTGCTGCTGCTACTACTACTACTACTACTACTACTACTACTAATACTGCTACTACTACTGCTGTCACTGCTACTACTGCTACTACTGCTACTACTACTACTACTGCTACTGCTAGTACTGCTAATGCTACTGCTAGTACAACTACTACTACTACTACTACTACAAATACTACTACTACTACTACTACAACTGTTGCTACTGCTGCTACTGCTGCTACTACTACTACTGGTGCTACTGCTACTACTACTGCTGCTGCTACTACTACTACTACTACTACTACTATAACTACTACTGCTACTCCTACTACTAGTATTGCTCCTACTACTGCTGCTACTACTACTCCTCTTGCTACTACTCCTGCTCCTACTACTCCTGCTACTTCTCCTACTACTGCTCCTCTACTACTACTACTACTACTACTCCTACTATAACTACTACTGCTACTCCTACTACTAGTATTGCTCCTACTACTACTGCTACTACTACTCCTCCTGCTACTACTCCTGCTCCTACTACTCCTGCTACTACTCCTGCTACTTCTGCTACTAGTGCTCCTCCTACTGCTCCTGCTAATGCTACTGCTCCTGCTACTACTGCTACTCCTGCTACTTCTACTACTACTACTACTACTACTACTACTACTACTACTACTACTACTACTACTGCTGCTGCTACTACTGCTACTCCTACAACTACTACTACTGCTCCTACTACTATTATTACTACTACTACTACTACTCCTGCTACTACTCCAACTATTACTACTCCTCCTCCTACTACTACAACTACTACTACTACTACTACTACTACTTTGACTACTACTGCTACTAGTACTCCCACTACTACTATTGCTCCTACTACTACTGTGACTACTCCTACTAGTACTACTATGACTACTCCTGCTACTACTCCTGCTATTGCTCCTACTACTGCTCCTCCTACTGCTCCTGCTACTAATACTGCTACTGCTACTGCTCCTGCTGCTCCTCCTGCTGCTGCTACTAGTACTGGTGGTACTGCTCCAGCTGCTGCTGCGACTACTACTGCTGCTGCTACTACTACTCCTGCTACTACTACTGCTACTGCTCCTACTACTGCTCCTCCTACTGCTCATGATACTACTACTGCTACTGCTCCTGCTGCTCCTCCTGCTGCTGCTACTGCTACCGCTGCTGCTACTATTACAGCTAGCGCTACTACTATTGCTACTACTGCTACTACTACTCCTGCTACTTCTCCTACTACTGCTCCACCTACTGCTCCTGCTACTGCTACTGCTGCTGCTCCTCTACTACTACTACTACTACTCCTGCTACTACTCCTGCTACTACTACTACTACTCCTCCTATAACTACTACTGCTACTCCTACTACTAGTATTGCTCCTACTACTACTGCTACTACTACTCCTCCTTCTACTACTCCTGCTACTACTCCTGCTACTTCTGCTACTATTGCTCCTCCTACTTCTCCTGCTACTGCTACTGCTCCTGCTACTACTGCTACTACTACTACTCCTACTACTACTACTACTACTACTAGTCCTCCTATAACTACTACTGCTACTCCTACTACTAGTATTGCTCCTACTACTACTGCTACTACTCCTCCTCCTTCTACTACTCCTGCTACTACTCCTGCTACTACTCCTGCTACTTCTACTACTATTGCTCCTCCTACTTCTCCTGCTACTGCTACTGCTACTGCTACTGCTCCTGCTACTACTACTACTACTACTACTACTACTACTACTACTACTACTACTACTACTACTACTACTACTACTACTACTACTACTGCTGCTGCTGCTACTGCTACTCCTACAACTACTACTACTGCTCCTACTACTACTGCTACTACTACTACTACTCCTGCTACTACTCCTACAACTACTACTACTCCTCCTCCTACTACTACAACTACTAATACTACTATGACTACTACTGCTCCTACTACTCCCACTACTACTATTGCTCCTACTACTACTACTGTGACTACTCCTACTAGTACTACTATGACTACTCCTGCTACTACTACTGCTACTACTACTACAAGTCCTGCCAATAATCCTGCTCCGACTACTCCTGCTAATACTCCTGCTACTGCTCCTACTACTGCTCCTCCTACTGCTCCTCCTACTGGTCCTCCTACTACTACTGCTACTGCTACTGCTCCTGCTGCTGCTACTAGTACTGGTGGTACTGCTACTACTACTGGTGGTACTGCTACTACTACTGCTGCTACTAGTACTGGTGGTACTGCTACTGCTACAGCTGCTACTACTACTGCTGCTGCTACTACTACTCCTGCTACTACTACTGCTACTGCTCCTACTACTGCTCCTCCTACTGCTCCTTCTACTGCTACTACTACTCCTACTACTACTACAACAACTACTACTACTACTATGACTACTACTGCTACTGCTACTCCCACTACTACTATTCCTCCTAGTACTACTGCTACTACTACAACTCCTAATAATCATGCTCCGACTACTCCTGCTACTACTCCTGCTACTACTACTGCTCCTACTACTGCTCCTCCTACTGCTCATGCTACTACTACTACTACTGCTCCTACTGCTCCTCCTGCTGCTGCTACTGCTACTGTTACAGCTAGCGCTACTACTACTACTGCTACTACTACTACTACTACTACTACTACTACTACTACTGCTACTACTGCTACTACTGCTACTACTGCTACTGCTACTACTGCTACTACGCCTGCTACTACTACTCCTACTACTACTACTGCTGCTACTACTGCTGCTACTGCTACTACTACTGCTACTGCTCCTACTACTGCTACTACTACTGCTACTACTACTCCTGCTACTACTCCTGGTACTACTACTACTACTACTGCTGCTGCTGCTACTACTACTACTACTACTACTACTACTACTAATACTGCTACTACTACTGCTGTCACTGCTACTACTGCTACTACTGCTACTACTACTACTGCTACTGCTAGTACTGCTAATGCTACTGCTAGTACAACAACAACTACTACTACTACTACTACTACTACTACTACAAATACTACTACTACTACTACAACTGTTGCTACTGCTGCTACTGCTGCTACTACTACTACTGGTGCTACTGCTACTACTACTGCTGCTGCTACTACTACTACTGCTGCTACTATAACTACTACTGCTACTCCTACTACTAGTATTGCTCCTACTACTGCTGCTACTACTACTCCTCTTGCTACTACTCCTGCTCCTACTACTCCTGCTACTTCTCCTACTACTGCTCCTCTACTACTACTACTACTACTCCTACTATAACTACTACTGCTACTCCTACTACTAGTATTGCTCCTACTACTACTGCTACTACTACTCCTCCTGCTACTACTCCTGCTCCTACTACTCCTGCTACTACTCCTGCTACTTCTGCTACTAGTGCTCCTCCTACTGCTCCTGCTAATGCTACTGCTCCTGCTACTACTGCTACTCCTGCTACTTCTACTACTACTACTACTACTACTACTACTACTACTACTACTACTGCTGCTGCTGCTACTACTGCTACTCCTACAACTACTACTACTGCTCCTACTACTATTATTACTACTACTACTACTACTACTACTACTACTACTCCTGCTACTACTCCAACTACTACTACTCCTCCTCCTACTACTACAACTACTACTACTACTACTACTGTGACTACTACTGCTACTATTACTCCCACTACTACTATTGCTCCTACTACTACTGTGACTACTCCTACTAGTACTACTATGACTACTCCTGCTACTACTCCTGCTATTGCTCCTACTACTGCTCCTCCTACTGCTCCTCCTACTGCTCCTGCTACTAATACTGCTACTGCTACTGCTCCTGCTGCTCCTCCTGCTGCTGCTACTAGTACTGGTGGTACTGCTCCTGCTGCTCCTCCTGCTGCTGCTACTAGTACTGGTGGTACTGCTACTAATACTGGTGGTACTGCTACTACTACTACTGCTACTAGTACTGGTGGTACTGCTACTGCTGCTGCTGCGACTACTACTGCTGCTGCTACTACTACTCCTGCTACTACTACTGCTACTGCTCCTACTACTGCTCCTCCTACTGCTCGTGATACTACTACTGCTACTGCTCCTGCTGCTCCTCCTGCTGCTGCTACTGCTACCGCTGCTGCTACTATTACAGCTAGCGCTACTACTATTGCTACTACTACTACTACTACTCCTGCTACTTCTCCTACTACTGCTCCACCTACTGCTCCTGCTACTGCTACTGCTGCTGCTCCTCTACTACTACTACTACTACTCCTGCTACTACTCCTGCTACTACTACTACTACTCCTCCTATAACTACTACTGCTACTCCTACTACTAGTATTGCTCCTACTACTACTGCTACTACTACTCCTCCTTCTACTACTCCTGCTACTACTCCTGCTACTTCTGCTACTATTGCTCCTCCTACTTCTCCTGCTACTGCTACTGCTCCTGCTACTACTGCTACTACTACTACTCCTACTACTACTACTACTACTACTCCTCCTATAACTACTACTGCTACTCCTACTACTAGTATTGCTCCTACTACTACTGCTACTACTCCTCCTCCTTCTACTACTCCTGCTACTACTCCTGCTACTACTCCTGCTACTTCTACTACTATTGCTCCTCCTACTTCTCCTGCTACTGCTACTGCTACTGCTACTGCTCCTGCTACTACTACTACTACTACTACTACTACTACTACTACTACTACTACTACTGCTGCTGCTGCTACTGCTACTCCTACAACTACTACTACTGCTCCTACTACTACTGCTACTACTACTACTAGTCCTGCTACTACTCCTACAACTACTACTACTCCTCCTACTACTACTACAACTACTAATACTACTATGACTACTACTGCTACTACTACTCCCACTACTACTATTGCTCCTACTACTACTACTGTGACTACTCCTACTAGTACTACTATGACTACTCCTGCTACTACGACTGCTACTACTACTACAAGTCCTGCCAATAATCCAGCTCCGACTACTCCTGCTACTACTCCTGCTACTGCTCCTACTACTGCTCCTCCTACTGCTCCTCCTACTGCTCCTCCTACTACTACTGCTACTGCTACTGCTCCTGCTGCTGCTACTAGTACTGGTGGTACTGCTACTACTACTGGTGGTACTGCTACTACTACTGCTGCTACTAGTACTGGTGGTACTGCTACTGCTACAGCTGCTACTACTACTGCTGCTGCTACTACTACTCCTGCTACTACTACTGCTACTGCTCCTACTACTGCTCCTCCTACTGCTCCTTCTACTGCTACTACTACTCCTACTACTACTACAACAACTACTACTACTACTATGACTACTACTGCTACTTCTACTCCCACTACTACTATTCCTCCTAGTACTACTGCTACTACTACAACTCCTCCTAATAATCATGCTCCGACTACTCCTGCTACTACTCCTGCTACTACTACTGCTCCTACTACTGCTCCTCCTACTGCTCATGCTACTACTACTACTGCTCCTACTGCTACCGCTGCTGCTACTGCTACTGTTACAGCTAGCGCTACTACTACTACTGCTACTACTACTACTACTACTACTACTGCTACTACTGCTACTACTGCTACTACTGCTACTGCTACTACTGCTACTACGCCTGCTACTACTACTCCTACTACTACTACTGCTGCTACTACTGCTGCTACTGCTACTACTACTGCTACTGCTCCTACTACTGCTACTACTACTGCTACTACTACTCCTGCTACTACTCCTGGTACTACTACTACTACTACTGCTGCTGCTACTACTACTACTACTACTACTACTAATACTGCTACTACTACTGCTGTCACTGCTACTACTGCTACTACTGCTACTACTACTACTACTGCTACTGCTAGTACTGCTAATGCTACTGCTAGTACAACTACTACTACTACTACTACTACTACAAATACTACTACTACTACTACAACTGTTGCTACTGCTGCTACTGCTGCTACTACTACTACTGGTGCTACTGCTACTACTACTGCTGCTGCTACTACTACTACTACTACTATAACTACTACTGCTACTCCTACTACTAGTATTGCTCCTACTACTGCTGCTACTACTACTCCTCTTGCTACTACTCCTGCTCCTACTACTCCTGCTACTTCTCCTACTACTGCTCCTCTACTACTACTACTACTACTACTCCTACTATAACT
>OV702288.1:251309037-251311537 GCA_916181665.1 Avena sativa | reverse complement strand
CTACTACTCCTACTCCTACTACTACTACTACTACAACTGTTGCTACTGCTGCTACTGATGTTGCTACTACTATTGGTGCTATTGCTACTACTACTGCTGCTCCTCCTACTACTACTACTATAACTACTACTACTACTACTACTACTAGTATTGCTCCTACTACTGCTGCTACTACTACTCCTCTTGCTACTACTCCTGCTCCTACTACTCCTGCTACTTCTCCTACTACTGCTCCTCCTACTGCTCCTGCTACTGCTACTGCTACTGCTGCTGCTCCTCTACTACTACTACTACTACTACTACTACTACTACTCCTGCTACTACTACTACTACTACTACTACTACTACTACTACTACTATAACTACTACTGCTACTCCTACTACTAGTATTGCTCCTACTACTACTGCTACTACTACTCCTCTTGCTACTACTCCTGCTCCTACTACTCCTGCTACTTCTGCTACTAGTGCTCCTCCTACTGCTCCTGCTACTACTACTGCTCCTGCTACTACTGCTACTCCTGCTACTACTACTACTACTACTACTACTACTACTACTACTACTACTACTACTACTACTACTACTGCTACTACTGCTGCTGCTGCTACAGCTACTCCTACAACTACTACTACTGCTCCAATACTACTACTACTACTACTACTACTACTCCTGCTACTACTCCAACTACTACTACTCGTCCTACTACTACTACAACAGCTACTACTACTGCTACTACTACTACTACTGTGACTACTACTGCTACTACTACTCCCACTACTACTATTGCTCCTACTACTCCTACTAGTACTACTATGACTACTCCTACTACTACTACTGCTACTACTACAACTCCTGCCAATAATCCTGCTCCGACTACTCCTGCTACTACTCCTGCTACTACTACTGCTACTGCTCCTACTACTACTCCTCCTATTGCTCCTCCTACTATTCCTGCTACTACTACTGCTATTGCTACTGCTCCTGCTGCTCCTCCTGCTGCTGCTACTACTACTATTACAGCTAGCGCTACTACTACTGCTACTACTACTACTACTGCTACTACTACTACTGCTGCTACTGCTGCTACTCTACTACTTCTACTACTGCTGCTACTACTACTGCTACTACTACTGCTACTACTGCTACTACTGCTACTGCTGCTACTACTACTGCTACTACTACTGCTACTACTACTGCTACTACTACTCCTCCTACTACTCCTGCTACTACTACTACTACTACTACTACTACTACTACTACTACTACTGCTGCTACTACTACTACTGCTACTATTACTGCTGCTACTGCTACTACTACTACTACTACTGCTACTACTAGTACTACTATTACTACTACTACTACTACTACTACTACTACTACTACTACTTCTACTAATACTACTACAGTTGTTGCTACTGCTGCTGCAACTACTACTGGTGCTACTGCTACTACTACTGCTGCTACTAGTACTGGTGGTACTGCTACTGCTGCTGCTGCTACTACTACTGTTGCTGCTACTACTACTCCTGCTACTACTACTGCTACTGCTCCTACTACTGCTCCTCCTACAGCTCCTGCTACTGCTACTACTACTACTACTACCACTTCTGCTGCTACCGCTACTCCTACAACTACTACTACTGCTCCTACTACTACTGCTACTACTACTACTCCTGCTACTACTCCTACTACTACTACTCCTCCTACTACTACTACAACTACTACTACTACTACTGTGACTACTACTGCTACTGCTACTCCCACTACTACTATTGCTCCTAGTACTACTGCTACTACTACAACTCCTCCTAATAATCATGCTCCGACTACTCCTGCTACTACTCCTGCTACTACTCCTGCTACTACTCCCACTACTGCTACTACTCCTACTACTGCTCCTCCTACCTCTCATGCTACAACGATGCTACTGCTACTACTACTGCTCCTGCTGCTACTACTGCTACTGCTCCTACTACTGCTACTACTACCTCTACTGCTCCTACTACTGCTACTACTACTGCTACTACTACTCCTGCTACTACTCCTGCTACTACTACTACTGCTACTACTACTACTGATGCTGCTGCTGCTACTACTACTGCTACTACTACTACTGCTACTGCTACTACTGCTACTACTACTACTGCTACTGCTTCTGCTAGTACTGCTACTGCTACTGCTAGTACAACAACTACTACTACTACTACTCCTACTACTACTACTACTACTACTACAACTGTTGCTACTGCTGCTACTGGTGCTGCTACTACTATTGGTGCTACTGCTACTACTACTGCTGCTCCTACTACTACTACTACTATAACTACTACTGCTGCTCGTACTACTAGTATTGCTCCTACTACTGCTGCTACTACTACTCCCCTTGCTATTACTCCTGCTCCTACTACTCCTGCGACTACTCCTGCTACTTCTCCTACTACTGCTCCTCCTACTGCTCCTGCTACTACTACTGCTACTGCTGCTGCTCCTCTACTACTA
>OV702288.1:251291537-251304037 GCA_916181665.1 Avena sativa | reverse complement strand
TAGTACTACTACTACTATTAATTCTACTACTACTACTACTACAACTGTTGCTACTGCTCCTACTGCTGCTTCTACTACTACTGGTGCTACTGCTACGACTACTGCTGCTACTACTACTACTACTACTCATACTACTACTCCTACCACTACTACTATTACTACTCCTACTACTACTACTACTACTGTGACTACTACTGCTACTGCTACTCCCACTACTACTATTGCTCCTAGTACTACTGCTACTACCGACTACTCCTGCTACTACTACTGCTACTGCTCCTACTACTGCTCCTCCTACTGCTCCTGCTACTCCTACTGCTACTACTACTGCTACTACTACTACTACTCCTCCTCCTCCTACTACTACTACTACTGCTGCTTCTGCTACTCCTACAACTACTACTACTGCTCCTACTACTACTGCTACTACTACTACTCCTGCTAATACTCCTACTACTACTACTGTGACTACTACTGCTACTTCTACTCCCACTACTACTATTGCTCCTAGTACTACTGCTACTACTACAACTCCTGCTAATAATCATGCTCCGACTACTCCTGCTACTACTCCTTCTACTACTACTGCTACTTCTCCTACTACTGCTCCTCCTACTTCTCCTCCTACTGCTAGTGCTACCGCTCCTGCTGCTCCTGCTGCTGCTGCTACTGCTATCGCTACTGCTACTGCTACTGTTACAGCTAGCGCAACTACTACTGCTACTCCTACTCCTACTACTACTACTACTACTACTACTACTACTACTACTACTACTACTACTACTACTACTACTACTACTACTACTACTTCTACTACTGCTACTACTGCTACTGCTGCTACTGCTACTACTGCTACTACTACTGCTGCTCCTACTACTGCTACTACTGCTACTACTACTACTGCTGCTACTACTACTGCTACTGCTACTGCTACTACTACTGCTACTACTACTACTACTGCTACTACTACTTCTACTACTACTCCTGCTACTACTCCTGCTACTACTACTACTACTACTACTGCTACTACTACTACTGCTACTACTACTGCTACTACTTCTACTACTGCTACTACTACTGCTACTGCTACTGCTAATGCTAGTACTACTACTACTACTACAACTGTTGCTACTGCTGCTACTGCTGCTGCTACTATTACTACTGCTACTACTACTACTACTACTACTACTGCTGCTACTACTCCTGCTACTACTACTACTACTCCTACTATAACTACTACTGCTACTCGTACTACTAGTATTGCTCCTACTACTACTGCTACTACTACTCCTCTTGCTACTACTCCTGCTACTACTCCTGCTACTTCTCCTACTACTACTCCTCCTACTGCTCCTACTACTGCTACTGCTGCTGCTCCAGCTGCTGCTACTACTGCTGATGCTAGTGCTACAGCTAGCGCCACTGCTAGTACTACTACTTCTAATACTGCTACTTCTGCTACTACTGCTGCTACTGCTACTGCTGCTACTACTTCCGCTACTGCTACTGCTACTGTTGCTACTACTACTGCTACTACTACTACTACTCCTGCTACTACTGCTTCTGATGCTGCTACTACTACTACTATTGCTGCTACTACTACTACTTCTACTGCTACTAGTGCTACTACTACTGCTAGTGCTACTACTACTACTGCTACTGCTACTACTACTACTAATACTACTACTACTACTACTGCTACTACTACTACTACTACTACTACTACTACTACTATAACTGTTGCTACTGCTGCTACTGCTGCTGCTACTACTACTGGTGCTACTGCTACTACTACTGCTGCTACGACTACTCCTCCTCCTACTACTACTCCTACCACTACTACAATTACTACTCCTCCTCCTCCTCCTCCTCCTCCTCCTCCTCCTCCTACTACTACTACTACTACTACTACTACTACTACTATGACTACTACTGCTACTACTACTCCCACTACTACTATTGCTCCTACTACTCCTGCTACTACTCCTGCTACTTCTCCTACTACTGCTCCTCCTACTGCTCCTGCTACTGCTACTGCTGCTGCTCCTCTACTACTACTACTACTACTACTACTACTACTCCTGCTACTACTATTACTACTCCTACAATAACTACTACTTCTACTCCTACTAGTAGTATTTCTCCTACTACTACTGCTACTACTACTCCTCCTGCTACTACTCCTGCTCCTACTACTCCTGCTACTACTCCTGCTACTTCTGCTACTAGTGCTCCTCCTACTGCTCCTGCTACTGCTCCTGCTACTACTGCTACTCCTGCTACTACTACTACTACTACTGCTGCTGCTACTGCTACTCCTACAACTACTACTACTGCTCCTACAACAACTACTACTACTACTACTACTACTACTACTACTACTACTACTCCTGCTACTACTCCAACTACTACTACTCCTACTACTACTACAACTACTACTACTACTACTACAACTGTGACTACTACTGCTACTACTACTCCCACTACTACTATTGCTCCTACTACTACTGTTGTGACTACTCCTACTAGTACTACTATGACTACTCCTACTACTACTACTGCTACTACTGCTACTACTACTGCTACTACTACAACTCCTGCCAATAATCCTGCTCCGACTACTCCTGCTACTACTCCTGCTACTACTACCGCTGCTACTACTACTACTACTACTCCTGCTACTACTACTACTACTACTACTACTACTACTACTACTACTCCTACTATAACTACTACTGCTACTCCTACTACTAGTATTGCTCCTACTGCTACTACTACTCCTCCTGCTACTACTCCTGCTCCTACTACTCCTGCTACTAGTCCTGCTACTTCTCCTACTACTGCTCCTCCTACTGCTCCTGCTATTGCTCCTGCTGCTGCTCCTCATGCTGCTGCTACTACTGTTGCTGCTACTCCTACAGCTAGCGCTACTGCTACTACTACTACTTCTAATACTGCTACTGCTGCTACTACTGCTTCTACTACTACTGCTGCTACTACTGCTGCTACTGCTACTGCTACGGTTGCTACTGCTACTGCTGCTACTTCTACTACTACTACTACTACTACTCCTGCTACTACTCCTACTACTACTCCTGCTACTACTGCTGCTGCTACTACTACTACTACTGCTGCTGCTACTACTACTGCTTCTACTGCTACTAGTGCTACTACTACTGCTACTGCTACTACTGCTACTGCTACTGCTACTGCTACTACTACTGCTAGTACTACTACTACTACTAATTCTACTACTACTACTACAACTGTTGCTACTGCTCCTACTGCTGCTTCTACTACTACTGGTGCTACTGCTACGACTACTGCTGCTACTACTACTACTACTACTCATACTACTACTCCTACCACTACTACTATTACTACTCCTACTACTACTACTACTACTACTACTACTACTGTGACTACTACTGCTACTGCTACTCCCACTACTACTATTGCTCCTAGTACTACTGCTACTACCGACTACTCCTGCTACTACTACTGCTACTGCTCCTACTACTGCTCCTCCTACTGCTCCTGCTACTCCTACTGCTACTACTACTGCTACTACTACTACTACTCCTCCTCCTCCTCCTACTACTACTACTACTGCTGCTTCTGCTACTCCTACAACTACTACTACTGCTCCTACTACTACTGCTACTACTACTACTCCTGCTAATACTCCTACTACTACTACTGTGACTACTACTGCTACTTCTACTCCCACTACTACTATTGCTCCTAGTACTACTGCTACTACTACAACTCCTGCTAATAATCATGCTCCGACTACTCCTGCTACTACTCCTTCTACTACTACTGCTACTTCTCCTACTACTGCTCCTCCTACTTCTCCTCCTACTGCTAGTGCTACCGCTCCTGCTGCTCCTGCTGCTGCTGCTACTGCTATCGCTACTGCTACTGCTACTGTTACAGCTAGCGCAACTACTACTGCTACTCCTACTCCTACTACTACTACTACTACTACTACTACTACTACTACTACTACTACTACTACTACTACTACTACTTCTACTACTGCTACTACTGCTACTGCTGCTACTGCTACTACTGCTACTACTACTGCTGCTCCTACTACTGCTACTACTGCTACTACTACTACTGCTGCTACTACTACTGCTACTGCTACTGCTACTACTACTGCTACTACTACTACTACTGCTACTACTACTTCTACTACTACTCCTGCTACTACTCCTGCTACTACTACTACTACTACTACTACTACTACTGCTACTACTACTGCTACTACTTCTACTACTGCTACTACTACTGCTACTGCTACTGCTAATGCTAGTACTACTACTACTACTACAACTGTTGCTACTGCTGCTACTGCTGCTGCTACTATTACTACTGCTACTACTACTACTACTACTACTACTACTGCTGCTACTACTCCTGCTACTACTACTACTACTCCTACTATAACTACTACTGCTACTCGTACTACTAGTATTGCTCCTACTACTACTGCTACTACTACTCCTCTTGCTACTACTCCTGCTCCTACTACTCCTGCTACTACTCCTGCTACTTCTCCTACTACTACTCCTCCTACTGCTCCTACTACTGCTACTGCTGCTGCTCCAGCTGCTGCTACTACTGCTGATGCTAGTGCTACAGCTAGCGCCACTGCTAGTACTACTACTTCTAATACTGCTACTTCTGCTACTACTGCCGCTACTGCTACTGCTACTACTACTTCCGCTACTGCTACTGCTACTGTTGCTACTACTACTGCTACTACTACTACTACTCCTGCTACTACTGCTTCTGATGCTGCTACTACTACTACTATTGCTGCTACTACTACTACTTCTACTGCTACTAGTGCTACTACTACTGCTAGTGCTACTACTACTACTGCTACTGCTACTACTACTACTAATACTACTACTACTACTGCTACTACTACTACTACTACTACTACTACTACTACTATAACTGTTGCTACTGCTGCTACTGCTGCTGCTACTACTACTGGTGCTACTGCTACTACTACTGCTGCTACGACTACTCCTCCTCCTACTACTACTCCTACCACTACTACAATTACTACTCCTCCTCCTCCTCCTCCTACTACTACTACTACTACTACTACTACTACTATGACTACTACTGCTACTACTACTCCCACTACTACTATTGCTCCTACTACTCCTGCTACTACTCCTGCTACTTCTCCTACTACTGCTCCTCCTACTGCTCCTGCTACTGCTACTGCTGCTGCTCCTCTACTACTACTACTACTACTACTACTACTACTCCTGCTACTACTATTACTACTCCTACAATAACTACTACTTCTACTCCTACTAGTAGTATTTCTCCTACTACTACTGCTACTACTACTCCTCCTGCTACTACTCCTGCTCCTACTACTCCTGCTACTACTCCTGCTACTTCTGCTACTAGTGCTCCTCCTACTGCTCCTGCTACTGCTCCTGCTACTACTGCTACTCCTGCTACTACTACTACTACTGTTGCTGCTACTGCTACTCCTACAACTACTACTACTGCTCCTACAACAACTACTACTACTACTACTACTACTACTACTACTACTACTACTACTCCTGCTACTACTCCAACTACTACTACTCCTACTACTACTACAACAACTACTACTACTACTACAACTGTGACTACTACTGCTACTACTACTCCCACTACTACTATTGCTCCTACTACTACTGTTGTGACTACTCCTACTAGTACTACTATGACTACTCCTACTACTACTACTGCTACTACTACTGCTACTACTACAACTCCTGCCAATAATCCTGCTCCGACTACTCCTGCTACTACTCCTGCTACTACTACTACTACTGCTCCTACTACTACTACTACTCCTGCTACTACTACTACTCCTACAGTAACTACTACTTCTACTCCTACTAGTAGTATTGCTCCTACTACTACTGCTACTACTACTCCTCCTGCTACTACTCCTGCTCCTACTACTCCTGCTACAACTCCTGCTACTTCTGCTACTAGTGCTCCTCCTACTGCTCCTGCTCCTGCTACTGCTCCTGCTACTACTGCTACTCCTCCTACTACTACTACTACTACTACTACTACTGCTGCTGCTACTGCTACTCCTACAACTACTACTACTGCTCCTACAACTACTACTACTACTACTACTACTACTCCTGCTACTACTCCAACTACTACTACTCCTCCTACTACTACTACAACTACTACTACTACTACTACTACTACAACTGTGACTACTACTGCTACTACTACTCCCACTACTACTATTGCTCCTACTACTACAGTTGTGACTACTCCTAGTAGTACTACTATGACTACTCCTACTACTAGTACTACTGCTACTACTACTGCTACTACTACAACTCCTGCCAATAATCCTGCTCCGACTACTCCTGCTACTACTACTGCTACTGCTCCTACTACTGCTCCTCCTACTTCTCCTCCTACTACTCCTGCTACTACTACTGCTACTGCTACTGCTCCTGCTGCTCCTCCTGCTGCTGCTACTGCTACTATTACAGCTAGCGCTACTACTACTGCTACTACTACTACTGCTGCTACTACTACTACTACTACTACTACTGCTACTGCTGCTACTGCTACTACTGCTACTACTTCTACTACTGCTGCTACTACTGCTGCTACGACTACTGCTACTACTGCTACTACTACTACTACTACTCCTACTACTCCTGCTCCTACTACTACTAATACTACTACTACTACTACTACTGCTGCTGCTGCTACTACTACTGCTACTATTACTGCTGCTACTGCTACTACTACTACTGCTGCTACTACTACTACTGCTGCTGCTACTACTACTGCTTCTACTGCTACTAGTGCTACTACTACTGCTACTGCTACTACTGCTACTGCTACTGCTACTGCTACTACTACTGCTAGTACTACTACTACTACTAATTCTACTACTACTACTACTACAACTATTGCTACTGCTCCTACTGCTGCTTCTACTACTACTGGTGCTACTGCTACGACTACTGCTGCTACTACTACTACTACTACTCATACTACTACTCCTACCACTACTACTATTACTACTCCTACTACTACTACTACTACTACTACTACTGTGACTACTACTGCTACTGCTACTCCCACTACTACTATTGCTCCTAGTACTACTGCTACTACCGACTACTCCTGCTACTACTACTGCTACTGCTCCTACTACTGCTCCTCCTACTGCTCCTGCTACTCCTACTGCTACTACTACTGCTACTACTACTACTACTACTCCTCCTCCTCCTCCTACTACTACTACTGCTGCTTCTGCTACTCCTACAACTACTACTACTGCTCCTACTACTACTGCTACTACTACTACTCCTGCTAATACTCCTACTACTACTACTGTGACTACTACTGCTACTTCTACTCCCACTACTACTATTGCTCCTAGTACTACTGCTACTACTACAACTCCTGCTAATAATCATGCTCCGACTACTCCTGCTACTACTCCTTCTACTACTACTGCTACTTCTCCTACTACTGCTCCTCCTACTTCTCCTCCTACTGCTAGTGCTACCGCTCCTGCTGCTCCTGCTGCTGCTGCTACTGCTATCGCTACTGCTACTGCTACTGTTACAGCTAGCGCAACTACTACTGCTACTCCTACTCCTACTACTACTACTACTACTACTACTACTACTACTACTACTACTACTACTACTACTACTACTACTACTACTACTACTTCTACTACTGCTACTACTGCTACTGCTGCTACTGCTACTACTGCTACTACTACTGCTGCTCCTACTACTTCTACTACTGCTACTACTACTACTGCTGCTACTACTACTGCTACTGCTACTGCTACTACTACTGCTACTACTACTACTACTGCTACTACTACTTCTACTACTACTCCTGCTACTACTCCTGCTACTACTACTACTACTACTACTACTACTACTACTACTGCTACTACTACTGCTACTACTTCTACTACTGCTACTACTACTGCTACTGCTACTGCTAATGCTAGTACTACTACTACTACTACAACTGTTGCTACTGCTGCTACTGCTGCTGCTACTATTACTACTGCTACTACTACTACTACTACTACTACTACTACTGCTGCTACTACTCCTGCTACTACTACTACTACTCCTACTATAACTACTACTGCTACTCGTACTACTAGTATTGCTCCTACTACTACTGCTACTACTACTCCTCTTGCTACTACTCCTGCTCCTACTACTCCTGCTACTACTTCTGCTACTTCTCCTACTACTACTCCTCCTACTGCTCCTACTACTGCTACTGCTGCTGCTCCAGCTGCTGCTACTACTGCTGATGCTAGTGCTACAGCTCGCGCCACTGCTAGTACTACTACTTCTAATACTGCTACTTCTGCTACTACTGCCGCTACTGCTACTGCTGCTACTACTTCCGCTACTGCTACTGCTACTGTTGCTACTACTACTGCTACTACTACTACTACTCCTGCTACTACTGCTTCTGATGCTGCTACTACTACTACTATTGCTGCTACTACTACTACTTCTACTGCTACTAGTGCTACTACTACTGCTAGTGCTACTACTACTACTGCTACTGCTACTACTACTACTAATACTACTACTACTACTGCTACTACTACTACTACTACTACTACTACTACTACTATAACTGTTGCTACTGCTGCTACTGCTGCTGCTACTACTACTGGTGCTACTGCTACTACTACTGCTGCTACGACTACTCCTCCTCCTACTACTACTCCTACCACTACTACAATTACTACTCCTCCTCCTCCTCCTACTACTACTACTACTACTACTACTACTACTACTATGACTACTACTGCTACTACTACTCCCACTACTACTATTGCTCCTACTACTCCTGCTACTACTCCTGCTACTTCTCCTACTACTGCTCCTCCTACTGCTCCTGCTACTGCTACTGCTGCTGCTCCTCTACTACTACTACTACTACTACTACTACTCCTGCTACTACTATTACTACTCCTACAATAACTACTACTTCTACTCCTACTAGTAGTATTTCTCCTACTACTACTGCTACTACTACTCCTCCTGCTACTACTCCTGCTCCTACTACTCCTGCTACTACTCCTGCTACTTCTGCTACTAGTGCTCCTCCTACTGCTCCTGCTACTGCTCCTGCTACTACTGCTACTCCTGCTACTACTACTACTACTGCTGCTGCTACTGCTACTCCTACAACTACTACTACTGCTCCTACAACACTACTACTACTACTACTACTACTACTACTACTACTACTACTACTCCTGCTACTACTCCAACTACTACTACTCCTACTACTACTACAACTACTACTACTACTACTACTACAACTGTGACTACTACTGCTACTACTACTCCCACTACTACTATTGCTCCTACTACTACTGTTGTGACTACTCCTACTAGTACTACTATGACTACTCCTACTACTACTACTGCTACTACTACTGCTACTACTACAACTCCTGCCAATAATCCTGCTCCGACTACTCCTGCTACTACTCCTGCTACTACTACTACTACTGCTCCTACTACTACTACTACTCCTGCTACTACTACTACTCCTACAGTAACTACTACTTCTACTCCTACTAGTAGTATTGCTCCTACTACTACTGCTACTACTACTCCTCCTGCTACTACTCCTGCTCCTACTACTCCTGCTACTACTCCTGCTACTTCTGCTACTAGTGCTCCTCCTACTGCTCCTGCTCCTGCTACTGCTCCTGCTACTACTGCTACTCCTCCTACTACTACTACTACTACTACTACTACTGCTGCTGCTACTGCTACTCCTACAACTACTACTACTGCTCCTACAACTACTACTACTACTACTACTACTACTACTCCTGCTACTACTCCAACTACTACTACTCCTCCTACTACTACTACAACTACTACTACTACTACTACTACTACAACTGTGACTACTACTGCTACTACTACTCCCACTACTACTATTGCTCCTACTACTACAGTTGTGACTACTCCTAGTAGTACTACTATGACTACTCCTACTACTAGTACTACTGCTACTACTACTGCTACTACTACAACTCCTGCCAATAATCCTGCTCCGACTACTCCTGCTACTACTACTGCTACTGCTCCTACTACTGCTCCTCCTACTTCTCCTCCTACTACTCCTGCTACTACTACTGCTACTGCTACTGCTCCTGCTGCTCCTCCTGCTGCTGCTACTGCTACTATTACAGCTAGCGCTACTACTACTGCTACTACTACTACTGCTGCTACTACTACTACTACTACTACTACTGCTACTGCTGCTACTGCTACTACTGCTACTACTTCTACTACTGCTGCTACTACTGCTGCTACGACTACTGCTACTACTGCTACTACTACTACTACTACTCCTACTACTCCTGCTCCTACTACTACTAATACTACTACTACTACTACTACTGCTGCTGCTGCTACTACTACTGCTACTATTACTGCTGCTACTGCTACTACTACTACTGCTGCTACTACTACTACTACTACTGTTACTACTACTACTACTCCTACTATAACTACTACTGCTACTCGTACTACTAGTATTGCTACTACTACTACTACTACTACTACTATAACTGTTGCTACTGCTGCTACTGCTGCTGCTACTACTACTGGTGCTACTGCTACTACTACTGCTGCTACGACTACTCCTCCTCCTACTACTACTCCTACCACTACTACAATTACTACTCCTCCTCCTCCTCCTCCTACTACTACTACTACTACTACTACTACTACTACTACTATGACTACTACTGCTACTACTACTCCCACTACTACTATTGCTCCTACTACTCCTGCTACTACTCCTGCTACTTCTCCTACTACTGCTCCTCCTACTGCTCCTGCTACTGCTACTGCTGCTGCTCCTCTACTACTACTACTACTACTACTACTACTACTACTACTCCTGCTACTACTATTACTACTCCTACAATAACTACTACTTCTACTCCTACTAGTAGTATTTCTCCTACTACTACTGCTACTACTACTCCTCCTGCTACTACTCCTGCTCCTACTACTCCTGCTACTACTCCTGCTACTTCTGCTACTAGTGCTCCTCCTACTGCTCCTGCTACTGCTCCTGCTACTACTGCTACTCCTGCTACTACTACTACTACTGCTGCTGCTACTGCTACTCCTACAACTACTACTACTGCTCCTACAACAACTACTACTACTACTACTACTACTACTACTACTACTACTACTACTACTACTACTACTACTACTCCTGCTACTACTCCAACTACTACTACTCCTACTACTACTACAACTACTACTACTACTACTACTACTACAACTGTGACTACTACTGCTACTACTACTCCCACTACTACTATTGCTCCTACTACTACTGTTGTGACTACTCCTACTAGTACTACTATGACTACTCCTACTACTACTACTGCTACTACTACTGCTACTACTACAACTCCTGCCAATAATCCTGCTCCGACTACTCCTGCTACTACTCCTGCTACTACTACTACTACTGCTCCTACTACTACTACTACTCCTGCTACTACTACTACTCCTACAGTAACTACTACTTCTACTCCTACTAGTAGTATTGCTCCTACTACTACTGCTACTACTACTCCTCCTGCTACTACTCCTGCTCCTACTACTCCTGCTACTACTCCTGCTACTTCTGCTACTAGTGCTCCTCCTACTGCTCCTGCTCCTGCTACTGCTCCTGCTACTACTGCTACTCCTCCTACTACTACTACTACTACTACTACTGCTGCTGCTACTGCTACTCCTACAACTACTACTACTGCTCCTACAACAACTACTACTACTACTACTACTACTACTCCTGCTACTACTCCAACTACTACTACTCCTCCTACTACTACTACAACTACTACTACTACTACTACTACTACAACTGTGACTACTACTGCTACTACTACTCCCACTACTACTATTGCTCCTACTACTACAGTTGTGACTACTCCTAGTAGTACTACTATGACTACTCCTACTACTAGTACTACTGCTACTACTACTGCTACTACTACAACTCCTGCCAATAATCCTGCTCCGACTACTCCTGCTACTACTACTGCTACTGCTCCTACTACTGCTCCTCCTACTTCTCCTCCTACTACTCCTGCTACTACTACTGCTACTGCTACTGCTCCTGCTGCTCCTCCTGCTGCTGCTACTGCTACTATTACAGCTAGCGCTACTACTACTGCTACTACTACTACTGCTGCTACTACTACTACTACTACTACTACTGCTACTGCTGCTACTGCTACTACTGCTACTACTTCTACTACTGCTGCTACTACTGCTGCTACGACTACTGCTACTACTGCTACTACTACTACTACTACTCCTACTACTCCTGCTCCTACTACTACTAATACTACTACTACTACTACTACTGCTGCTGCT
>OV702288.1:251246537-251249037 GCA_916181665.1 Avena sativa | reverse complement strand
TACTCCTGCTCCTACTACTCCTCCTCCTCCTGCTACTGCTACTACTCCTGCTGCTGCTACTACTACTACTACTCCTGTTACTACTCCTACTACTACTACTCCTGCTACTACTGTTGCTGCTACTACTACTACTGCTGCTACAGCTACTACTACTGCTACTACTACTACTGCTACTGCTACTACTACTAGTACTACTATAAGAACTGTTGCTACTGTTGCTACTGCTGCTGCTACTACTACTGGTGCTACTGCTACTACTACTGTTGCTGCTACTACTACTACTCCTCCTCCTACTACTACTACCACTACTACTACTACTACTACTACTACTACTGCTGCTACTGCTACTCCTACAACTACTACTACTGCTCCTACTACTACTACTACTACTCCTGCTACTACTCCTCCTACTACTACTCCTACTACTAGTACAACAACTACTACTACTACTGTGACTACTACTGCTACTCCCACTAGTACAATTGCTCCTAGTACTACTGCTACTGCTACAACTCCTCCTAATAATCATGCTCCGACAACTCCTGCTACTACTACTGCTCCTCCTCCTACTACTACTACCACCACCACTACTACTACTACTACTACTACTACTACTACTCCTGCTACTACTCCTGCTACTACTACTACTACTACAGTACTACTACTACTACTACTACTACTACTCCTGCTACTACTACTACTACTACTACACTACTACTACTACTACTACTACTACTACTACTCCTACTACAACTACTACTGCTACTCCTACTACTAGTATTGCTCCTACTACTACTACTACTACTACTACTCCTTCTACTAATCCTGCTCCTACTACTCCTGCTACTTGTCCTACTACTGCTCCTCCTACTGCTCCTGCTACTGCTACTGCTACTTCTCATGCTGCTGCTCCTCATGCTGCTGCTGCTACTACTCCTGCTGCTGCTACTACAGCTAGCGTTACTGCTACTACTACTACTACTCCTGCCACTACTACTATTACTACTCCTACCACTACTATTACTCCTCCTCCTACTACTACTCCTACCACTACTACTATTACTACTCCTACTACTACTACTACTAATACTACTACTGTGACTACTACTGCTACTTCTACTCCCACTACTACTATTGCTCCTAGTACTACTGCTACTACTACAACTCCTCCTAATAATCATGCTCCGACAACTCCTGCTACTACTACTGCTCCTCCTACTACTACTACTACCACAACTACTACTACTACTCCTGCTACTACTCCTGCTACTACAGTACTACTACTACTACTACTACTACTACTACTACTACTACTACTACTACTACTACAACTACTACTGCTACTCCTACTAGTAGTATTGCTCCTACTACTACTACTACTACTACTCCTGCTCCTACTACTCCTGCTACTTGTCCTACTACTGCTCCTCCTACTACTCCTGCTACTGCTACTGCTACTTCTACTGCTGCTGCTCCTCAAGCTGATGCTGCTGCTACTACTGCTGCTGCTACTACTACAGCTAGCGCTACTACTACTACTACTACTACTACTACTCTTGCCACTACTACTATTACTACTCCTACCACTACTACTCCTCCTACTACTACTACTCCTACCACTACTACTATTACTACTCCTACTACTACTGCTACTACTACTACTACTCCTTCTACTAATCCTGCTCCTACTACTCCTGCTACTTGTCCTACTACTGCTCCTCCTACTACTCCTGCTACTGCTACTGCTACTTCTCCTGCTGCTGCTCCTCATGCTGCTGCTGCTACTACTGCTGCTGCTGCTACTACAGCTAGCGCTACTGCTACTACTACTACTCCTGCCACTACTACTATTACTACTCCTACCACTACTATTACTCCTCCTCCTACTACTACTCCTACCACTACTACTATTACTACTCCTCCTACTACTACTACTAATACTACTGTGACTACTACTACTACTGCTACTCCCACTAGTACTATTGCTCCTAGTACTACTGCTACTACTACAACTCCTGCTAATAATCCTGCTCCGACTACTCCTGCTACTACTCTTGCTACTACTACTTCTACTACTCCTACTACTGCTACTGCTACTGCTGCTACTACTACTACTACTGCTACTACTACTCCTGCTACTACTCCTACTACTATTTCTCCTCCTACTACTAGTACAACAACTACTACTACTGCTACAACTGCTACTACTCCTACTACTAGTACTCCTCCTACTACTAGTACAACTACTACTACTACTACTGTGACTACTACTGCTACTATTGCTCCCACTACTACTATTGCTCCTAGTGCTACTGCTACTACTACAACTCCTCCTAATAATCATGCTCCGACAACTCCTGCTACTACTACTGCTCCTCCTCCTACAACTACTACCACTACTACTACTACTACTACTACTACTACTACTACTACTACTCCTACTCCTGCTACTACTCCTACTACTACTACTACTACAGTACTACTACTACTACTACTACTA
>OV702288.1:251196537-251201537 GCA_916181665.1 Avena sativa | reverse complement strand
CTGCTGCTACTACTGTTGCTGCTACTACTACAGCTAGCGCTACTGCTACTACTACTACTTCTAATATTGCTACTACTGCTACTGCTGCTACTACTGCTGCTAATGCTACTGCTACTGCTACTGCTGCTACTACTACTACTACTACTCCTGCTACTACTCCTACTACTACTCCTGCTACTACTCCTGCTACTACTTCTGCTGCTGCTGCTACTACTACTCTTGCTACTACTACTGCTGCTACTGCTACTACTGCTACTACTACTGCTACTGCTACTGCTACTACTACTACTGCTACTGCTACTGCTACTGCTACTACTACTACTATGTAACACCCTCAAATCGGCCCTATGCAAGTTTCAGCGCTTCCCGCCAAACCCGCATAGAAACGATTCAAGGACGCCCACCAGGCACTTTCGTGCGGGTGGAAAACGAAGTAATATCATTACACAACAGTCCTCGATGGGACCCACAGAACAGATACATATACAACAGCGACTCAATGAGTCAAGATTACAGATATAATATACAAAGATCCAAATCACCTTGAAAAATGATAGAGCGTCCGACTACGGACAAGATGCAAATGGGGCTAAGAGCCCTGAGGAATAACCAATGGCGTCCATAACCCTGCCCAGGCCAAGCCGAAAGGGTAACCCTGCTAACGACGTCGAAACCTGCTAAAACAAAAGGGGTGCCGACAAAGGGCAAAGGAAAAAGAGGAGCGTCAGTACTGAGGCCAGTACACGGCGAGACTAGAATTCGGCGGTCCTCGCCTACATAGGTATGGTGGACTGAAGCGGCAACGCAGCATGCACTAAACAACCTATAGAGACTCGATACAACTGGCGGCTATCAGAGAGGGGCAAGAAGGACCTATCCGGAACCAACCTGATACTACCACCAAACAAACCCATCCTGGTATTTCCCCCTCGAGACCAAACGAGGAAGTCAACCGAGGAACTCACACCGTTGGTAGTTTTATTTATTCCGTTATAGTTGCGGCAATTACTAGTCAAATATAGATAGTCATCCTGATAAAATAAGCAGTGGGCAGTTTTATTTAACCATTCCATTGTAGTTGCGACACTTACTAGTCAAATACAATTAGCATGAGATATCCCAAAACCCAGCAGTTGTTGGTACTTTTATTTAGCCATTCCGTTGTAGTGGAGCTGATTACTAGCCATATCGGATACAAGTCAGTTTATAACAGTAAACTTTAGTTATAGTTGTCTATGATCGAGAACTGTGCTCCAAGTCGTCCATAACCGCGAACACGGCTTTTCGAAAAGATTTAACCCTACAGGGGTGCACCAAAGTATCCACACGCAATTAGCATGAGATATCCACGCGCACTTCGACCCTTTTTGCCAGATCAATTAACATACACCCATCGGTATGTCGGCGGGGCCTAAGTCATCACGTTTCCCAGACCCAAAGCAAGTACATGGGGGCCACCCCACTAAGTCTACCCGCAACGAAGTCGGCCGGTCTCCGAGACGGACTTAGGGTTTGGGTGGACGGCTGTAAACGACTGGGAACCCGAAAAGATGACTGGGCTTGTCGATACAGCGAAAACGTGTCCCGATCCTAAACAGTACACGTGCAGTACATCGCACAATTTAAATAAAGCAGTAAAGCATGGCATCAGTACAGGATAGTAAATAAAACCTCAAACTAGTTGTGGCCCCCAGTACAATACTTGGAATCAGGTACTAAATCGATGGGGTGCCCACACATCCCACCTGTGGTTAGCGCGCTCGATCTCGGAACAGGTGTCAAGAACTCGGGGTCCTACGGGACACCAGTGAGCGGTCGGAAACCAAATATTGTCTATCACCCACCGGTGCCTCTGCATTTACCTACTTCAATTTTAGTTATTAAACAATAATTAAAGTCTTGATCAACTTCAACCTTAAACACACGGCAATACTCCAACAACTGTGGTACTTGACGACACGCAACAGCACTTGAGCAAGCGACTACGACACGCAAATCCAACTATCTACCAAACAACAGGTAATAGGATGTGTCCAAGGCAATATAAGGCTGCAAGGGATACCACGGGTACGAAAACTAGAGCATCGCAACACGGATAGCAATAGATCAACAGGAGGGGAATAAATACTATAAAAGTAAGATAGGTAGAAAGGGGGAGGTCCTCGCCTGAAAACATTGCCGAAGGTTCATCCGAAGATCGGGGCGAAGCTCACATCAACTCAACGGCCTTATCCGCGAAGAAGCAAAACACTAGAAGAAACACCGGATGCACTATTTAATACTACGGCAAAAGATCGGGCATGATGCATGTATGATGCATGACATGGCAAAGCTGCGATGCAATTAGGTCATATTAAGCGGAACCGAGGTCCCGGCAAATATTTAAGTGGTTCAAGTTGTTTAACTACCCCGCAATTTAATTGTTATCTTAACATGGCAAAAGATAACACCGGTTCGCTACACAAATTTAAATGGGACCAATATTGGACTAGATAAGCCCGCATATGACCCCATATTTAATTTAGGTGAATCGGCATAAGGCCCCCAACCCACATGACAATATGCATGCGAGATGAACAATTTAATAAGCAACAATTTATATCATTTATAAAAAATAGGGTCTCGAGGAAAAGGGGTCACACATGGGGTATCGGCGATCTTGGGGTTCGATGGGGTTTGGGGTCGGTCTCAGGGTTCGACGGGGAACGGCTCGACGAGATCGGTCTCGGACAACGGAAGTCGATCTTGTCGCATCCGAGAAGAAGACTTGGTTGGCATCGGGGTCACATCGGATCCGCCCTGGTCGGTGCCGATCTTGTCGTCACGAAGGTCTTGTCGGGTCGTCGTATCGGGTCAGTCTTAGCGTTCGGGAAGAAGAACTTGTCGTCCTCGTGGCGATCATGTCGTCGTTGGCGAACTTGGATTCCGATAAGAGGGTCTTGTCCACCGATAGGGTTTGAAGATCTTGCTGCAGTGTTGTTGAACTTCAGTTCACTTCACACCAACAAAATAGCATCACCACACCGCCAACATGCAACACCATCTTGCAACGATGAAGCCGAACACCCGAACAGACATACAGTGGATAGAATTCATCTGCCTTAGTACCAACACACCAACATGAGCAGCACATGCACATCACTTGGCGGGATACTAGTGCTAGGCAGGGACCGACGAGTTGGGCACCCACGACAGAGGGAAAACGGCCAGAGGCAGCGCCCACGTCACAGGCAGGCGCCGACCGAGGTAGGGACGACCTGCAGGGGGCGATGGCGGACGAAGCGAAGGGGGAAGCATGGTCGAGGCTCTGCAGGGGAGGTTGGGGCCAGGCGACGACGCGGGCGGCCGGAGGAGGACGACCGCGGCACGCTCGAGAGGAGGGCTGCGCTCGGGCCGGCGAGCTTGCAGGACAGCGTCCGGAGGGCGCGGCGGGCCTGCTCGCGGGCGGAGGCGACGACAAGACGTGGCTGCGGGCAGGTGGAGGCCGCGGGCGGCGGTCGCGGCTCAGGGAGGCGGAGCGCGAGTGGACCCGACGAGGCCCCGGCGAGGTGGAGGCGAGGAGGTGGCGACCGATGACGGCTCCGGCCCTGGCGGCGGGGGTCGAGCACGGCTCGGGCGCGGACGCGCGATGGAGGGCGGCGGCGGGGCTAGCTTGAACGGCGGAGGGGGGGTGCAGGCGGGGCCGGGCGAGGCAGAGGCGCGGGGCGAGGCGGCCATGGAGGCAAGTAGAGAGGAGAGGATCGTGCGGGAGGAGCGGGGAACGTGAGGTGGGGCCGGGGTGGGGATCGGTGGGGGTGGGCGGTTCGATGCGGGGGAGGTGGTTTCAGGGCAGGGTCAGGTTGACCGGGGTGGGTGCGGGTCCGGTAGGTGGGGCCAGGAGGGTGTGGTGGGTGCGGCTGGGTGTGTGTGCGTGTGTGTGTGTGTGTTGGGTCAAGTGGGTGGGCCAGCGGGGAGTGGGGTGAGAGAGGTGGCAGATGGTGGTTGGGTGGAGTGAGGTGGAGGGGTGAGGTGGAGGGAGGGGATTGGAGGGGGTGAGGTGGCTGAAGGGTGGGTAGAATAGGTTGGGGTAAGATTAGGGAAATATATTTTTGACTAGGGTTTTCTTTTATTTTTAAAATAAATTTTGTAAATAGTTTTAGATAAATAAAAGATCCGGCTGGACCGACGGTTTGGTTTGAACAAAGGGGGAGGATATTAATATAGGAAAACAAAGTAGGTATTTTAGCAAAAATAGTTTTAATCAATTAGATGCATGTTGATGTCATGATGATGCACAAAACAAAATACCAAGCGATTTTCTAGTAGTGGTTTTTGCGGGATGCCACAATTCGACACCACTAACAATGGATCTCGCCCTCGAGATCCGCCTCATGGTACCGGAAGAAAGGTCGGCGATCTGCGTCTTCTCGCTTCGGGTAGCACCTCGCGACACCACTAACAAGAGGTCGTTGTCCGAGATCGTCGAGAGAACACTCCGGGAACAAAAGGTCGAAGGTAGAGGTATCAACAAATAAAGCCACGTCTAGCTTCGATAGAAAGAGAGAACCGATGCATTCCCATCCACTTCAATGTACACAAGCGAATAGAGTGAGTAGTCGGCATGGGGGCCAATCCATCACGCACCCAAACTATTACTCTGCACAATCAGTAGAAAAGCGTGCAACCATTCTCGGAATCAGACTGAAGATCTTGACAATCGAGGTTCAGAAACAAAGGAGGGATGCAGACTCTGCATCGGATCTGGCGTAGATGATGTCGTCGCGTCAGAAAACACCGGAAGGCACGAGAAGGAACAAAGAGGAGTCCACCAGACGAAGGATTCCTCGGATAGCATGAAGACCAGATGTAGACACACCGTTACCAAAAGAGGAAGCGAAACCCTGAAGGTACGACGGAACCCAACCACGAGAAATCCTGGACTCGAAGAGAGAGAAGAGAGCGGATTCAAAACACGCAAAGGTGAGAGGAGAGCAGCAGAGGGGTAAGGAGCAAAATCAGAC
>OV702288.1:251161537-251164037 GCA_916181665.1 Avena sativa | reverse complement strand
CTACTACTACTACTACTACTACTACTACTACTACTACTCCTGCTACTACTCCTGCTACTTGTCCTACTACTGCTCCTCCTACTGCTCCTGCTACTGCTACTGCTACTTCTCCTGCTGCTGCTACTACTGCTTCTGCTACTACTACAGCCAGCGCTACTGCTACTAGTACTACTTCTAATACTACTACTGCTGCTACTGCTACTGCTGCTACTACTGCTGCTACTGCTACTGCTACTGCTACTGCTACTGCTACTGCCGCTACTACTACTACTACTACTACTCCTACTACTACTCCTGCTACTACTACTGCTGCTACTACTACTACTCCTGCTACTGCTACTACTGCTACTACTACTACTACAATTGTTGCTACTGCTGCTACTACTACTGGTGCTACTTCTACTTCTACTGCTGCTACTACTACTACTCCTCCTACTACTACTCCTCCTACCACTACTACTACTACTGCTACTAGTACTACTCCTACTCCAACTACTACTACTACTACTGTGACCACTACTGCTCCTGCTACTCCCACTACTACTATTGCTCCTAGTACTACTGCTACTACTACAACTCTTGCTAATAATCCTGCTCCGACTACTCCTGCTACTACTCCTGCTACTACTACTACTACTACTACTACCACTACTACTCCTGCTACTCCTCCTGCTGCTGCTACTGCTCCTGCTACTGCTACTGCTCCTGCTGCTCCTGATGTTGCTGCTACTGCTGCTCCTACTGCTACTGCTACAGCTAGCGCAACTACTACTACTACTGCTACTGCTTCTACTACTACTACTACTTCTTCTTCTTCTTCTTCTTCTTCTTCTACTACTACTACTACTACTACTACTACTACTACTACTCCTGCTACTACTCCTACTACTATTACAACTACTACTACTACTGCTACTGCTCCTACTACTACTACTACTACTACTACTACTGCTGCTCCTACTACTACTACTACTACTACTACTACTGCTGCTACTACTACTACTACTACTACTACTACTACTACTACTACTACTACTACTACTACTACTACTACTACTATTACTACTACTACTACTACTGCTACTACTACTACTGCTACTACTCCTGCTACTACTCCTCCTCCTCCTACTACTACTACTACAACTACTACTAGTAGTACTACTAGTAGTACTACTACTTCTACTACTACTACTACTCCTGCTACTACTCCTGCTACTCCTCCTCCTCCTCCTCCTCCTCCTACTACTACTACTACTACTACTACTACTGCTACTCCTGCTACTACTCCTGCTACTACTACTAGTACTACTACTTCTACTGCTACCATTACTACTGCTACTTCTACTACTACTGCTGCTACTTCTACTACTACTACTGCTACTACTCCTGCTACTACTACTACTGCTACTACTACTCCTACTACTACCGCTCCTACTACTACTGCTACTACTACTACTCCTGCTACTACTCCTACTCCTACTCCTACTACTACTACTACTACTACTATTACTACTACTACTGTGACTACTATTGCTACTGCTACTCCTACTACTACAATTGCTCCGACTACTACTACTGCTACTACTGCTGCTACTCCTACTGCTAGCGCTACTACTACTACTACTACTACTACTGCTACTACTACTACGGCTACTGCTACTACTACTGCTACTACTACTTCTACTACTACTGCTGCTCCTACTGCTACTACTACTACTACTACTACTACTACTACTACTACTACTACTACTACTACTACTACTACTACTACTATTACTACTACTACTACTACTGCTACTACTACTACTGCTACTACTCCTGCTACTACTCCTCCTCCTCCTACTACTACTACTACAACTACTACTAGTAGTACTACTAGTAGTACTACTACTTCTACTACTACTACTACTCCTGCTACTACTCCTGCTACTCCTCCTCCTCCTCCTCCTCCTCCTACTACTACTACTACTACTACTACTACTGCTACTCCTGCTACTACTCCTGCTACTACTACTACTACTACAGTACTACTACTGCTACTACTACTCCCACTACTACTATTGCTCCTAGTACTACGGCTACTAATACAACTCCTGCTAATAATCCTACTTCGATTACTCCTGCTACTACTCCTGCTACTTCTACTGCTACTGCTCCTACTACTGCTCCTCCTACTGCTCCTGCTCCTGCTACTTCTACTGCTACTGCTCATGCTGCTCCTCCTGCTGTTGCTACTGCTACTGCTGCTGCTACTGCTACTGCTACAGCTAGCGCTACTACTACTGCTACTGCTACTACTACTACTACTACTACTACTACTACTCCTGCTACTACAACTACTCCTCCTACTACTACTACAACTACTACTAATACTACTACTACCGTGACTACTATTACTACTGCTACTCCCACTACTACTATTGCTCCTACTACTACTACTGTGACTACTCCTACTACTACTATTGTGACTACTCCTGCTACTACTACAATTCCTGCTAAT
>OV702288.1:251136537-251139037 GCA_916181665.1 Avena sativa | reverse complement strand
TCCTCCTCCTACTCCTGCTACTACTCCTGCTACTACTCCTGCTACTACTACTAGTACAGTACTACTACTAGTACTACTACTCCTACTACTACTCCTGCTACTACTCCTCCTACTACTACTCCTACTACTGCTGCTGCTGCTACTACTACTACTCCTGCTACTACTACTGCTGCTACTGCTACTACTGCTACTACTACTGCTACTGCTACTGCTACTACTACTACTGCTACTGCTACTGCTACTACTACTACTGCAACTGTTGCTACTGCTGCTACTACTGCTACTACTACTGGTGCTACTGCTACTACTACTACTAATCCTCCTACTACTACTCCTACCACTACTACTACTACTACTCCTACTAGTACTACTACTACTACTACTGTGACTACTACTGCTACTGCTACTCCCACTACTACTATTGCTCCCACTACTACAACTCCTGCTAATAATCCTGCTCCGACTACTCCTGCTATTACTCCTGCTACTTCTACTGCTACTGCTCCTACTACTGCTCCTCCTACTGCTCCTGCTCCTGCTACTGCTACTGCTACTGCTCCTGCTGCTCCTCCTGTTGTTGCTACTGCTACTGCTGCTGCTACTACTACTGCTACAGCTAGCGCTACTACTACTACTACTACTACTACTACTCCTACTACTCCTGCTACTACTCCTACTACTACTACTACTACTGCTACTGCTCCTCCTACTACTACTGCTACTACTACTACTACTACTCCTACTACTACTGCTACTCCTACTACTACTACTACTACTACTACTACTACTACTCCTACTACTACTACTGCTACTCCTCCTCCTCCTACTACTACTACTACTGCTACTTCTCCTACTACTACTACTACTGCTACTGCTACTCCTACTACTACTACTGCTCCTACTACTCCTACTACTACTACTACTACTCCTACTACTCCTGCTGCTCCTCCTGCTGCTGCTACTTTTACTGCTGCTGCTACTGCTACTGCTACAGCTAGCGCTACTACTACTGCTACTGCTACTGCTGCTACTGCTACTGTTATTACTACTACTACTACTACTACTACTACTACTACTACTACTACTACTACTACTACTGTTGCTGCTGCTGCTACTACTACTGCTGCTACTACTACTGCTGCTACTGCTAGTAATGCTACTAGTACTACTGCTACTACTACCGCTACTACTACTGCTACTGCTAGTAGTACTACTACTACTACTACTACTACTACTACTACAACTGTTGCTACTCCTCCTACTTCTGCTGCTACTACTACTGGTGCTACTGCTACTACTACTGCTACTACTACTACTCCTACTACTACTCCTACCACTACTAATACTACTACTCCTCCTCCTCCTACTACTACTACTACTACCACTACTACTACTACTACTACTCCTACTACTACTACTAATACTACTGTGACTACTACTGCTACTGTTACTCCCACTACTACTATTGCTCCTACTACTGCTAATAATCCTGCTCCGACTACTCCTGCTACATCTCCTGCTACTACTACTTCTACTGCTGCTACTACTGCTCCTCCTACTGCTCCTGCTACTGCTACTGCTACTGCTCCTGCTCCTGCGGCTCCTCCTGCTGCTGCTACTGCTGCCCCTACTGCTACTTCTAAAGCTAGCGCTACTACTACTGCTACTTCTGCTACTACTACTACTACTACTTCTTCTTCTTCTTCTTCTTTTTCTTCTTCTTCTACTACTACTACTCCTGCTACTACTCCTACTACTATTACTACTACTACTACTGCTACTGCTCCAACTACTACTACTACCACTACTACTGCTGCTGGTCCTCCTCCTACGACTACTACTACTACTACTACTACTACTACTACTACTACTACTACTACTGCTACTACTCCTGCTACTACTACTACTCCTCCTCCTACTACTACTACTCCTGCTACTACTACTAGTACAGTACTACTACTCCTACTACAACTACTACTGCTACTCCTACTACTAGTATTGCTCCTACTACTCCTACTACTACTACTCCTACTGGTACTACTACTAGTACTACAACTGTTGCTACTGCTGCTACTACTACTGGTGCTACTGCTACTACTACTGGTGCTACTACTACTACTACTACTCCTCCTACTACTACTCCTACCACTACTACTACTACTACTCCTACTAGTACTACTACTACTACTGCTGTGACTACTACTGCTACTGCTACTTCCACTACTACTATTGCTCCTACTACTACTCCTACCACTACTACTAGTACTACTAGTACTACTACTAATACCACTACTACTACTACTACTACTACTAATACTACTGTGACTACTACTGCTACTGCTACTGCTACTCCCACTACTACTATTGCTCCTACTACTGCTAATAATCCTGCTCCGACTACTCCTACTACATCTCCTGCTACTACTACTTCTACTGCTCCTACTACTGCTCCTCCTACTGCTCCTGCTACTGCTAATGCTACTGCTCCTGCTGCTCCTCC
>OV702288.1:251111537-251119037 GCA_916181665.1 Avena sativa | reverse complement strand
TGTTGCTACTTCTGCTACTGCTGCTACTACTACTGGTGCTACTGCTACTACTACTTCTACTGCTGCTACTGCTACTCCTCCTACTGCTGCTACTACTACTACTACTACTACTACTACTAGTACTACTACTACTACTAGTACTACTACTACTACTACTACTACTACTACTACTACTGTGACTACTACCGCTACTGCTACTCCCACTACTACTATTGCTCGTAGTACTACTGCTACTACTACAACTCCTGTAATAATCCTGCTCCGACTACTCCTGCTACTACTCCTGCTACTTCTACTGCTAGTGCTCCTACTACTGCTCCTCCTACTGCTCCTGCTCCTGCTACTGCTACTGCTACTGCTCCTGCTGCTCCTCCTGCTGTTGCTACTGCTACTGCTGCTGCTAGTTCTACTGCTACAGCTAGCGCTACTACTACTGCTACTGCTGCTACTACTACTACTACTACTACTTCTACTACTACTACTACTACTACTACTACTGCTACTACTCCTACTACTACTACTACTGCTACTGCTCCTACTACTACTACTACTGCTACTGCTCCTACTACTACTCCTACTACTACTGCTACTACTCCTACTACTACTACTACTACTGCTACTGCTCCTACTACTACTGCTACTACCTGCTACTTGTCCTACTACTGCTCCTCCTACTGCTCCTGCTACTGCTACTGCTACTTCTCCTGCTGCTGCTACTACTGCTGCTGCTGCTACTACTACAGCTAGCGCTACTGCTACTACTACTACTTCTAATACTGCTACTGCTGCTACTGCTACTAGTGCAGCTACTGCTACTACTACTGCTGCTGCTACTACTACTACTCCTGCTACTACTCCTACTACTACTACTCCTGCTACTACTGCTGTTGCTGCTGCTACTACTACTACTACTCCTTCTACTACTACTGCTGCTACTGCTACTACTGCTACTACTACTGCTACTGCTACTACTGCTACTGCTACTGCTACTGCTACTACTACTACTACTACAACTGTTGCTACTGCTGCTACTGCTGCTACTACTACTGGTGCTACTGCTACTACTACTGCTACTGCTACTCCTCCTGCTACTACTGCTACTACTACTACTACTACTCCTACTAGTACTACTACTACTACTACTCCTGCTACTACTCCTACTACTACTACTACTGCTACTGCTCCTACTACTACTACTACTGCTACTGCTCCTACTACTACTACTACTACTACTACTCCTACTACTACTGCTACTACTCCTCCTACTACTACTACTACTGCTACTACTCCTACTACTACTGCTACTACTCCTACTACTACTGCTACTACCTGCTACTTTTCCTATTACTGCTCCTCCTACTGCTCCTGCTACTGCTACTGCTACTTCTCCTGCTGCTGCTACTACTGCTGCTGCTACTACTACAGCTAGCGCTACTGCTACTACTACTACTTCTAATACTGCTACTGCTGCTACTACTACTACTACTACTACTACTGCTACTGCTACTGCTACTACTGCTACTAGTACTACTGCTACTACTACCGCTACTGCTAATGCTACTACTACTACTACAACTGTTGCTACTGCTGCTACTGCTGCTGCTACTACTACTGGTGCTACTGCTACTACTACTGCTGCTGCTACTACTACTACTACTCCTACTACTACTACTCCTACTACTACTACTACTACTGCTACTACTACTACTACTACTACTACTACTGCTACTGCTACTGCTACTACTACTACTACTACTACTACTACTACTACTGTTGCTACTGCTGCTACTGCTGCTACTACTACTGGTGCTACTGCTACTACTACTTCTACTGCTGCTACTGCTACTCCTCCTACTGCTGCAACTACTACTACTACTACTACTACTACTACTACTACTACTACTACTAGTACTACTACTACTACTAGTAGTACTACTACTACTACTACTACTACTACTACTACTACTACTACTGTGACTACTACCGCTACTGCTACTCCCACTACTACTATTGCTCCTAGTACTACTGCTACTACTACAACTCCTGTAATAATCCTGCTCCGACTACTCCTGCTACTACTCCTGCTACTTCTACTGCTACTGCTCCTACTACTGCTCCTCCTACTGCTCCTGCTCCTGCTACTGCTACTGCTACTGCTCCTGCTGCTCCTCCTGCTGTTGCTACTGCTACTGCTGCTGCTAGTTCTACTGCTACAGCTAGCGCTACTACTACTGCTACTGCTACTACTACTACTACTACTACTACTACTACTACTTCTACTACTACTACTACTACTACTACTACTACTACTACTGCTACTACTCCTACTACTACTACTACTGCTACTGCTCCTACTACTACTACTACTGCTACTGCTCCTACTACTACTCCTACTACTACTACTACTACTACTGCTACTGCTCCTACTACTACTGCTACTACTACTACTACTACTACTGCTCCTACTACTACTGCTACTGCTGCTACTGCTACTGCTCCTGTTGCTCCTCCTGCTGCTGCTACTGCTACTGTTACAGCTAGCGCTAGTACTACTGCTACTACTACTACTACTAATACTACTGCTACTACTGCTACTGCTGCTACTGCTACTACTGCTACTACTGCTGCTACTACTACTGCTAGTACTACTGCTACTACTGCTACTACTGCTACTGCTAGTACTACTGCTGCTACTACTACTGCTACTACTACTCCTGCTACTACTCCTGCTACTACTACTACTACTACTACTGCTGCTGCTGCTGCTACTACTACTACTACTCCTACTGCTACTACTACTACTGCTACTTCTACTACTGCTACTACTACTACTGCTACTACTACTACTACTACTGCTACTACTTCTACTACTTCTACTGCTACTACTGCTACTACTGCTACTGCTACTACTGCTACTACTACTACTACTACTACTACTACTGCTAGTACTACTACTACTTCTACTTCTTCTACTACTTCTACTTCTACTACTACTACTACTACTACTGCTACTACTACTACTACTACTACTACTACTGCTACTGCTACTTCTACTACTACTACTACTACTACTACTACTACTACTACTGTTGCTACTGCTGCTACTGCTGCTACTACTACTGGTGCTACTGCTACTACTACTTCTACTGCTGCTACTGCTACTCCTCCTACTGCTGCTACTACTACTACTACTACTACTACTAGTACTACTACTACTACTAGTACTACTACTACTACTACTACTACTACTACTACTACTACTACTGTGACTACTACCGCTACTGCTACTCCCACTACTACTATTGCTCCTAGTACTACTGCTACTACTACAACTCCTGTAATAATCCTGCTCCGACTACTCCTGCTACTACTCCTGCTACTTCTACTGCTAGTGCTCCTACTACTGCTCCTCCTACTGCTCCTGCTCCTGCTACTGCTACTGCTACTGCTCCTGCTGCTCCTCCTGCTGTTGCTACTGCTACTGCTGCTGCTAGTTCTACTGCTACAGCTAGCGCTACTACTACTGCTACTGCTGCTACTACTACTACTACTACTACTACTTCTACTACTACTACTACTACTACTACTACTACTACTACTGCTACTACTCCTACTACTACTACTACTGCTACTGCTCCTACTACTACTACTACTGCTACTGCTCCTACTACTACTCCTACTACTACTGCTACTACTCCTACTACTACTACTACTACTGCTACTGCTCCTACTACTACTGCTACTACCTGCTACTTGTCCTACTACTGCTCCTCCTACTGCTCCTGCTACTGCTACTGCTACTTCTCCTGCTGCTGCTACTACTGCTGCTGCTGCTACTACTACAGCTAGCGCTACTGCTACTACTACTACTTCTAATACTGCTACTGCTGCTACTGCTACTAGTGCAGCTACTGCTACTACTACTGCTGCTGCTACTACTACTACTCCTGCTACTACTCCTACTACTACTACTCCTGCTACTACTGCTGTTGCTGCTGCTACTACTACTACTACTCCTTCTACTACTACTGCTGCTACTGCTACTACTGCTACTACTACTGCTACTGCTACTACTGCTACTGCTACTGCTACTGCTACTACTACTACTACTACAACTGTTGCTACTGCTGCTACTGCTGCTACTACTACTGGTGCTACTGCTACTACTACTGCTACTGCTACTCCTCCTGCTACTACTGCTACTACTACTACTACTACTACTCCTACTAGTACTACTACTACTACTACTACTCCTGCTACTACTCCTACTACTACTACTACTGCTACTGCTCCTACTACTACTACTACTGCTACTGCTCCTACTACTACTACTACTACTACTACTACTCCTACTACTACTGCTACTACTCCTCCTACTACTACTACTACTGCTACTACTCCTACTACTACTGCTACTACTCCTACTACTACTGCTACTACCTGCTACTTTTCCTATTACTGCTCCTCCTACTGCTCCTGCTACTGCTACTGCTACTTCTCCTGCTGCTGCTACTACTGCTGCTGCTACTACTACAGCTAGCGCTACTGCTACTACTACTACTTCTAATACTGCTACTGCTGCTACTACTACTACTACTACTACTACTGCTACTGCTACTGCTACTACTGCTACTAGTACTACTGCTACTACTACCGCTACTGCTAATGCTACTACTACTACTACAACTGTTGCTACTGCTGCTACTGCTGCTGCTACTACTACTGGTGCTACTGCTACTACTACTGCTGCTGCTACTACTACTACTACTCCTACTACTACTACTCCTACTACTACTACTACTACTGCTACTACTACTACTACTACTACTACTACTACTACTGCTACTGCTACTGCTACTACTACTACTACTACTACTACTACTACTGTTGCTACTGCTGCTACTGCTGCTACTACTACTGGTGCTACTGCTACTACTACTTCTACTGCTGCTACTGCTACTCCTCCTACTGCTGCAACTACTACTACTACTACTACTACTACTACTACTACTACTACTACTACTACTAGTACTACTACTACTACTAGTAGTACTACTACTACTACTACTACTACTACTACTACTGTGACTACTACCGCTACTGCTACTCCCACTACTACTATTGCTCCTAGTACTACTGCTACTACTACAACTCCTGTAATAATCCTGCTCCGACTACTCCTGCTACTACTCCTGCTACTTCTACTGCTACTGCTCCTACTACTGCTCCTCCTACTGCTCCTGCTCCTGCTACTGCTACTGCTACTGCTCCTGCTGCTCCTCCTGCTGTTGCTACTGCTACTGCTGCTGCTAGTTCTACTGCTACAGCTAGCGCTACTACTACTGCTACTGCTGCTACTACTACTACTACTACTACTACTTCTACTACTACTACTACTACTACTACTACTACTACTACTACTACTGCTACTACTCCTACTACTACTACTACTGCTACTGCTCCTACTACTACTACTACTGCTACTGCTCCTACTACTACTCCTACTACTACTGCTACTACTCCTACTACTACTACTACTACTGCTACTGCTCCTACTACTACTGCTACTACCTGCTACTTGTCCTACTACTGCTCCTCCTACTGCTCCTGCTACTGCTACTGCTACTTCTCCTGCTGCTGCTACTACTGCTGCTGCTGCTACTACTACAGCTAGCGCTACTGCTACTACTACTACTTCTAATACTGCTACTGCTGCTACTGCTACTAGTGCAGCTACTGCTACTACTACTGCTGCTGCTACTACTACTACTCCTGCTACTACTCCTACTACTACTACTCCTGCTACTACTGCTGTTGCTGCTGCTACTACTACTACTACTCCTTCTACTACTACTGCTGCTACTGCTACTACTGCTACTACTACTGCTACTGCTACTACTGCTACTGCTACTGCTACTGCTACTACTACTACTACTACAACTGTTGCTACTGCTGCTACTGCTGCTACTACTACTGGTGCTACTGCTACTACTACTGCTACTGCTACTCCTCCTGCTACTACTGCTACTACTACTACTACTACTACTACTACTCCTACTAGTACTACTACTACTACTACTACTCCTGCTACTACTCCTACTACTACTACTACTGCTACTGCTCCTACTACTACTACTACTGCTACTGCTCCTACTACTACTACTACTACTACTACTCCTACTACTACTGCTACTACTCCTCCTACTACTACTACTACTGCTACTACTCCTACTACTACTGCTACTCCTCCTACTACTACTGCTACTACCTGCTACTTTTCCTATTACTGCTCCTCCTACTGCTCCTGCTACTGCTACTGCTACTTCTCCTGCTGCTGCTACTACTGCTGCTGCTACTACTACAGCTAGCGCTACTGCTACTACTACTACTTCTAATACTGCTACTGCTGCTACTACTACTACTACTACTACTGCTACTGCTACTGCTACTACTGCTACTAGTACTACTGCTACTACTACCGCTACTGCTAATGCTACTACTACTACTACAACTGTTGCTACTGCTGCTACTGCTGCTGCTACTACTACTGGTGCTACTGCTACTACTACTGCTACTGCTGCTGCTACTACTACTACTACTCCTACTACTACTACTACTACCACTACTACTACTACTACTACCACTACTACTACTACTCCTACTAGTACTAATACTACTGTGACTACTACTTCTACTTCTCATCCCACTACTACTATTGCTCCTGCTTCTACTGCTCCTACTACTGCTCCTCCTACTGCTCCTGCTACTGCTCCTGCTGCTCCTCCTGCTGCTGCTCCTACTGCTACTGCTACAGCTAGCGCTACTAGTACTGGTACTGCTACTACTACTACTACTACTACTACTACTACTACTACTACTACTACTACTACTACTACTACTACTACTACTGCTACTACTACTACTGCTACTACTCCTGCTACTACTCCTCCTCCTCCTACTACTACTACTACTATTCCTGCTACAACTCCTGCTACTACAATACTACTACTACTACTACTACTACTACTACTACTACTACTACTACTCCTACTACAACTACTATTGCTACTCCAACTACTATTATTGCTCCTACTACTACTACTCCTACTCCTCCTACTACTACTACTCATGCTACTACTCCTGCTCCTACTACTCCTGCTACTACCTGCTACTTGTCCTACTACTGCTCCTCCTACTGCTCCTGCTACTGCTACTTCTTCTCCTGCTGCTGCTCCACATGTTGCTGCTACTAATGCTGCTGCTACTACGACAGCTAGCGCTACTGCTACTACTACTACTACTACTTCTAATACTGCTACTGCTGCTACTACTGCTGCTACTGCTACTGCTACTACTCCTGCTACTACTGCTCCTGCTACTACTGCTGCTGCTGCTACTACTACCACTCCTGCTACTGCTCCTGCTACTACTCCTACTACTACTACTCCTGCTACTACTGCTGCTGCTGCTGCTACTACTACCACTCCTGCTACTACTACT
>OV702288.1:251094037-251104037 GCA_916181665.1 Avena sativa | reverse complement strand
CTACTTCTACTTCTACTACTACTACTACTACTACTACTACTACTGCTACTACTACTACTACTACTACTGCTACTGCTACTGCTACTACTACTACTACTACTACTACTACTACTACTATTACTACTACTACTACTACTGTTGCTACTGCTGCTACTGCTGCTACTACTACTGGTGCTACTGCTACTACTACTTCTACTGCTGCTACTGCTACTCCTCCTACTGCTGCTACTACTACTACTACTACTACTACTACTACTACTAGTACTACTACTACTACTAGTACTACTACTACTACTACTACTACTACTACTACTACTACTACTACTACTACTACTACTACTACTACTGCTACTACTACTCCTGCTACTACTCCTGCTACTACTACTACTACTACTACTGCTGCTGCTGCTGCTGCTACTACTACTACTACTCCTACTGCTACTACTACTACTGCTACTTCTACTACTGCTACTACTACTACTGCTACTACTACTACTACTGCTACTACTTCTACTACTTCTACTGCTACTACTACTACTACTACTGCTACTGCTACTACTGCTACTACTACTACTACTACTACTACTACTACTACTGCTAGTACTACTACTACTTCTACTTCTTCTACTACTTCTACTGCTACTACTACTGCTACTGCTGCTGCTACTACTACTACTACTCCTACTACTACTACTCCTACTACTACTACTACTACTGCTACTACTACTACTACTACTACTGCTACTGCTACTGCTACTACTACTACTACTACTACTACTACTACTACTGTTGCTACTGCTGCTACTGCTGCTACTACTACTGGTGCTACTGCTACTACTACTTCTACTGCTGCTACTGCTACTCCTCCTACTGCTGCAACTACTACTACTACTACTACTACTACTACTACTACTACTAGTACTACTACTACTACTAGTAGTACTACTACTACTACTACTACTACTACTACTACTACTACTGTGACTACTACCGCTACTGCTACTCCCACTACTACTATTGCTCCTAGTACTACTGCTACTACTACAACTCCTGTAATAATCCTGCTCCGACTACTCCTGCTACTACTCCTGCTACTTCTACTGCTAGTGCTCCTACTACTGCTCCTCCTACTGCTCCTGCTCCTGCTACTGCTACTGCTACTGCTCCTGCTGCTCCTCCTGCTGTTGCTACTGCTACTGCTGCTGCTAGTTCTACTGCTACAGCTAGCGCTACTACTACTGCTACTGCTGCTACTACTACTACTACTACTACTACTACTACTACTTCTACTACTACTACTACTACTACTACTACTACTACTACTGCTACTACTCCTACTACTACTACTACTGCTACTGCTCCTACTACTACTACTACTGCTACTGCTCCTACTACTACTCCTACTACTACTGCTACTACTCCTACTACTACTACTACTGCTACTGCTCCTACTACTACTGCTACTACCTGCTACTTGTCCTACTACTGCTCCTCCTACTGCTCCTGCTACTGCTACTGCTACTTCTCCTGCTGCTGCTACTACTGCTGCTGCTGCTACTACTACAGCTAGCGCTACTGCTACTACTACTACTTCTAATACTGCTACTGCTGCTACTGCTACTAGTGCAGCTACTGCTACTACTACTGCTGCTGCTACTACTACTACTCCTGCTACTACTCCTACTACTACTACTCCTGCTACTACTGCTGTTGCTGCTGCTACTACTACTACTACTCCTTCTACTACTACTGCTGCTACTGCTACTGCTGCTACTACTACTGCTACTGCTACTACTGCTACTGCTACTGCTACTGCTACTACTACTACTACTACAACTGTTGCTACTGCTGCTACTGCTGCTACTACTACTGGTGCTACTGCTACTACTACTGCTACTGCTACTCCTCCTGCTACTACTGCTACTACTACTACTACTACTACTACTACTACTCCTACTAGTACTACTACTACTACTACTACTCCTGCTACTACTCCTACTACTACTACTACTGCTACTGCTCCTACTACTACTACTACTGCTACTGCTCCTACTACTACTACTACTACTACTACTCCTACTACTACTGCTACTACTCCTCCTCCTACTACTACTACTGCTACTACTCCTACTACTACTGCTACTACTCCTACTACTACTGCTACTACCTGCTACTTTTCCTATTACTGCTCCTCCTACTGCTCCTGCTACTGCTACTGCTACTTCTCCTGCTGCTGCTACTACTGCTGCTGCTACTACTACAGCTAGCGCTACTGCTACTACTACTACTTCTAATACTGCTACTGCTGCTACTACTACTACTACTACTACTACTGCTACTGCTACTGCTACTACTGCTACTAGTACTACTGCTACTACTACCGCTACTGCTAATGCTACTACTACTACTACAACTGTTGCTACTGCTGCTACTGCTGCTGCTACTACTACTGGTGCTACTGCTACTACTACTGCTACTGCTGCTGCTACTACTACTACTACTCCTACTACTACTACTACTACTACCACTACTACTACTACTACTACCACTACTACTACTACTCCTACTAGTACTAATACTACTGTGACTACTACTTCTACTTCTCATCCCACTACTACTATTGCTCCTGCTTCTACTGCTCCTACTACTGCTCCTCCTACTGCTCCTGCTACTGCTCCTGCTGCTCCTCCTGCTGCTGCTCCTACTGCTACTGCTACAGCTAGCGCTACTACTACTGGTACTGCTACTACTACTACTACTACTACTACTACTACTACTACTACTACTACTACTACTACTACTACTACTACTACTACTACTACTACTACTGCTACTACTACTACTGCTACTACTCCTGCTACTACTCCTCCTCCTCCTACTACTACTACTACTATTCCTGCTACAACTCCTGCTACTACAATACTACTACTACTACTACTACTACTACTACTACTACTCCTACTACAACTACTATTGCTACTCCAACTACTATTATTGCTCCTACTACTACTACTCCTACTCCTCCTACTACTACTACTCCTGCTACTACTCCTGCTCCTACTACTCCTGCTACTACCTGCTACTTGTCCTACTACTGCTCCTCCTACTGCTCCTGCTACTGCTACTTCTTCTCCTGCTGCTGCTCCACATGTTGCTGCTACTAATGCTGCTGCTACTACGACAGCTAGCGCTACTGCTACTACTACTACTACTACTTCTAATACTGCTACTGCTGCTACTACTGCTGCTACTGCTACTGCTACTACTCCTGCTACTACTGCTCCTGCTACTACTGCTGCTGCTGCTACTACTACCACTCCTGCTACTACTCCTGCTACTACTCCTACTACTACTACTCCTGCTACTACTACTGCTGCTGCTGCTACTACTACCACTCCTGCTACTACTACTGCTGCTACTACTGCTATTGCTACTCCTACTGCTACTCCTACTACTACTACTACTACTACTACTACTACTACTACTACTACTGCTGCTGCTACTGCTACTGCTACTACTACTACTACTACAACTGTTGCTACTGCTGCTACTACTACTGGTGCTACTGCTACTACTACTGCTACTACTACTCCTCCTCCTACTACTACTACTCCTACCACTACTACTACTACTACTACTCCTCCTACTAGTACTACTACTAGTACTACTGTGACTACTACTGCTACTGCTACTCCCACTACTACTATTGCTCCTAGTACTAGTGCTACTACTATAACTCCTGCTAATAATCCTGCTCCGACTACTCCTGCTACTACTCCTGCTACTTCTACTACTACTTCTCCTACTACTGCTCCTCCTACTTCTCCTGCTCCTGCTCCTGCTACTGCTACTGCTCCTGCTGCTCCTCCTGCTGTTGCTACTGCTACTGCTGCTGCTACGGCTACTGCTACAGCTAGCGCTACTACTACTGCTACTGCTGCTACTACTACTACTACTTCTACTACTACTACTACTACTACTCCTGCTACTACTCCTGCTACTAAGACTACTACTACTACTCCTACTGCTCCTACTACTACTACTACTGCTACTACTACTACTACTACTACTACTACTACTACTACTACTACTACTACTACTCCTACTACTACTACTACTACTCCTACTACTACTACTACTACTACTACTACTACTGCTACTGCTACTGCTCCTACTACTACTACTACTACTACTACTACTACTCCTACTACAATTACTACTAATACTACTACTACAACTGTGACTACTATTGCTACTGCTACTCCCACTACTACTATTGCTCCTACTACTACTGTGACTACTCCTACTACGACTGTGACTACTCCTGCTACTACTACTGCTACTACTACAATTCCTGCTAATAATCCTCCTCCGACTACTCCTGCTACTACTCCTGCTACTACTACTGCTTCTGCTCCTACTACTGCTCCTCCTACTGCTCCTGCTACTACTACTGCTACTGCTACTGCTACTGCTCCTGTTGCTCCTCCTGCTGCTGCTACTGCTACTGTTACAGCTAGCGCTAGTACTACTGCTACTACTACAACTACTAATACTACTGCTACTACTGCTACTGCTGCTACTGCTACTACTGCTACTACTGCTGCTACTACTACTGCTAGTACTACTGCTACTACTGCTACTACTGCTACTGCTAGTACTACTGCTGCTACTACTACTGCTACTACTACTCCTGCTACTACTCCTGCTACTACTACTACTACTACTACTACTACTACTACTACTGCTGCTGCTGCTGCTACTACTACTACTACTCCTACTGCTACTACTACTACTGCTACTTCTACTACTGCTACTACTACTACTGCTACTACTACTACTACTGCTACTACTTCTACTACTTCTACTGCTACTACTACTACTACTGCTACAGCTACTACTGCTACTACTACTACTACTACTACTACTACTGCTAGTACTACTACTACTTCTACTTCTTCTACTACTTCTACTTCTACTACTACTACTACTACTACTGCTACTACTACTACTACTACTACTGCTACTGCTACTGCTACTACTACTACTACTACTACTACTACTACTACTACTACTACTACTACTACTACTGTTGCTACTGCTGCTACTGCTGCTACTACTACTGGTGCTACTGCTACTACTACTTCTACTGCTGCTACTGCTACTCCTCCTACTGCTGCTACTAATACTACTACTACTACTACTAGTACTACTACTACTACTAGTACTACTACTACTACTACTACTACTACTACTACTACTACTACTACTACTACTACTACTACTACTACTACTGCTACTACTACTCCTGCTACTACTCCTGCTACTACTACTACTACTACTACTACTACTGCTGCTGCTGCTGCTGCTACTACTACTACTACTCCTACTGCTACTACTACTACTGCTACTTCTACTACTGCTACTACTACTACTGCTACTACTACTACTACTGCTACTACTTCTACTACTTCTACTGCTACTACTACTACTACTGCTACTGCTACTACTGCTACTACTACTACTACTACTACTACTACTGCTAGTACTACTACTACTTCTACTTCTTCTACTACTTCTACTTCTACTACTACTGCTACTACTACTACTACTACTACTACTACTACTACTGCTACTGCTACTGCTACTACTACTACTACTACTACTACTACTACTACTACTACTACTGTTGCTACTGCTGCTACTACTGCTACTACTACTGGTGCTACTGCTACTACTACTTCTACTGCTGCTACTGCTACTCCTCCTACTGCTGCTACTACTACTACTACTACTACTACTACTACTACTAGTACTACTACTACTAGTAGTACTACTACTACTACTACTACTACTACTACTACTACTACTACTACTACTGTGACTACTACCGCTACTGCTACTCCCACTACTACTATTGCTCCTAGTACTACTGCTACTACTACAACTCCTGTAATAATCCTGCTCCGACTACTCCTGCTACTTCTACTGCTAGTGCTCCTACTACTGCTCCTCCTACTGCTCCTGCTCCTGCTACTGCTACTGCTACTGCTCCTGCTGCTCCTCCTGCTGTTGCTACTGCTACTGCTGCTGCTAGTTCTACTGCTACAGCTAGCGCTACTACTACTGCTACTGCTGCTACTACTACTACTACTACTACTACTACTACTACTACTACTACTTCTACTACTACTACTACTACTACTACTACTACTGCTACTACTCCTACTACTACTACTACTGCTACTGCTCCTACTACTACTACTACTGCTACTGCTCCTACTACTACTCCTACTACTACTGCTACTACTCCTACTACTACTACTACTACTGCTACTGCTCCTACTACTACTGCTACTACCTGCTACTTGTCCTACTACTGCTCCTCCTACTGCTCCTGCTACTGCTACTGCTACTTCTCCTGCTGCTGCTGCTACTACTGCTGCTGCTGCTACTACTACAGCTAGCGCTACTGCTACTACTACTACTTCTAATACTGCTACTGCTGCTACTGCTACTAGTGCAGCTACTGCTACTACTACTGCTGCTGCTACTACTACTACTCCTGCTACTACTCCTACTACTACTACTCCTGCTACTACTGCTGTTGCTGCTACTACTACTACTACTCCTTCTACTACTACTGCTGCTACTGCTACTACTGCTACTACTACTGCTACTGCTACTACTGCTACTGCTACTGCTACTGCTACTACTACTACTACTACAACTGTTGCTACTGCTGCTACTGCTGCTACTACTACTGGTGCTACTGCTACTACTACTGCTACTGCTACTCCTCCTGCTACTACTGCTACTACTACTACTACTACTCCTACTAGTACTAGTACTACTACTACTACTCCTGCTACTACTCCTACTACTACTACTACTGCTACTGCTCCTACTACTACTACTACTGCTACTGCTCCTACTACTACTACTACTACTACTACTCCTACTACTACTGCTACTACTCCTCCTACTACTACTACTACTGCTACTACTCCTACTACTACTGCTACTACTCCTACTACTACTGCTACTACCTGCTACTTTTCCTATTACTGCTCCTCCTACTGCTCCTGCTACTGCTACTGCTACTTCTCCTGCTGCTGCTACTACTGCTGCTGCTACTACTACAGCTAGCGCTACTGCTACTACTACTACTTCTAATACTGCTACTGCTGCTACTACTACTACTACTACTACTACTGCTACTGCTACTGCTACTACTGCTACTAGTACTACTGCTACTACTACCGCTACTGCTAATGCTACTACTACTACTACAACTGTTGCTACTGCTGCTACTGCTGCTGCTACTACTACTGGTGCTACTGCTACTACTACTGCTACTGCTGCTGCTACTACTACCACTACTACTACTACTACTACCACTACTACTACTACTCCTACTAGTACTAATACTACTGTGACTACTACTTCTACTTCTCATCCCACTACTACTATTGCTCCTGCTTCTACTGCTCCTACTACTGCTCCTCCTACTGCTCCTGCTACTGCTCCTGCTGCTCCTCCTGCTGCTGCTCCTACTGCTACTGCTACAGCTAGCGCTACTACTACTGGTACTCCTACTACTACTACTACTACTACTACTGCTACTACTACTACTGCTACTACTCCTGCTACTACTCCTCCTCCTACTACTACTACTACTATTCCTGCTACAACTCCTGCTACTACAATACTACTACTACTACTACTACTACTACTACTACTACTACTACTACTACTACTACTACTCCTACTACAACTACTATTGCTACTCCAACTACTAGTATTGCTCCTACTACTACTACTCCTACTCCTCCTACTACTACTACTCCTGCTACTACTCCTGCTCCTACTACTCCTGCTACTACCTGCTACTTGTCCTACTACTGCTCCTCCTACTGCTCCTGCTACTGCTACTTCTTCTCCTGCTGCTGCTCCACATGTTGCTGCTACTAATGCTGCTGCTACTACGACAGCTAGCGCTACTGCTACTACTACTACTACTACTTCTAATACTGCTACTGCTGCTACTACTGCTGCTACTGCTACTGCTACTACTCCTGCTACTACTGCTCCTGCTACTACTGCTGCTGCTGCTACTACTACCACTCCTTCTACTACTCCTGCTACTACTCCTACTACTACTACTCCTGCTACTACTGCTGCTGCTGCTGCTACTACTACCACTCCTGCTACTACTACTGCTGCTACTACTGCTATTGCTACTCCTACTGCTACTCCTACTACTACTACTACTACTACTACTACTACTACTACTACTGCTGCTGCTACTGCTACTGCTACTACTACTACTACTACAACTGTTGCTACTGCTGCTACTACTACTGGTGCTACTTCTACTACTACTACTGCTACTACTACTCCTCCTCCTACTACTACTACTCCTACCACTACTACTACTACTACTACTACTCCTACTAGTACTACTACTAGTACTACTGTGACTACTACTGCTACTGCTACTCCCACTACTACTATTGCTCCTAGTACTAGTGCTACTACTATAACTCCTGCTAATAATCCTGCTCCGACTACTCCTGCTACTACTCCTGCTACTTCTACTGCTACTTCTCCTACTACTGCTCCTCCTACTGCTCCTGCTCCTGCTACTGCTACTGCTACTGCTCCTGCTGCTCCTCCTGCTGTTGCTACTGCTACTGCTGCTGCTACGGCTACTGCTACAGCTAGCGCTACTACTACTGCTACTGCTGCTACTACTACTACTACTTCTACTACTACTACTACTACTACTACTCCTGCTGCTACTCCTGCTACTAAGACTACTACTACTACTCCTACTGCTCCTACTACTACTACTACTACTACTACTACTACTACTACTACTACTACTACTACTACTACTACTCCTACTACTACTACTACTCCTACTACTACTACTACTACTACTATTACTTCTACTGCTACTGCTCCTACTACTACTACTACTACTACTCCTACTACAATTACTACTAATACTACTACTACAACTGTGACTACTATTGCTACTGCTACTCCCACTACTACTATTGCTCCTACTACTACTGTGACTACTCCTACTACGACTGTGACTACTCCTGCTACTACTACTGCTACTACTACAATTCCTGCTAATAATCCTCCTCCGACTACTCCTGCTACTACTCCTGCTACTACTACTGCTACTGCTCCTACTACTGCTCCTCCTACTGCTCCTGCTACTACTACTGCTACTGCTACTGCTACTGCTCCTGTTGCTCCTCCTGCTGCTGCTACTGCTACTGTTACAGCTAGCGCTAGTACTACTGCTACTACTACTACTACTAATACTACTGCTACTACTGCTACTGCTGCTACTGCTACTACTGCTACTACTGCTGCTACTACTACTGCTAGTACTACTGCTACTACTGCTACTACTGCTACTGCTAGTACTACTGCTGCTACTACTACTGCTACTACTACTCCTGCTACTACTCCTGCTACTACTACTACTACTACTACTACTACTGCTGCTGCTGCTGCTACTACTACTACTACTCCTACTGCTACTACTACTACTGCTACTTCTACTACTGCTACTACTACTACTGCTACTACTACTACTACTGCTACTACTTCTACTACTTCTACTGCTACTACTACTACTACTGCTACTGCTACTACTGCTACTACTACTACTACTACTACTACTACTACTACTAGTACTACTACTACTTCTACTTCTTCTACTACTTCTACTTCTACTACTACTACTACTACTACTGCTACTACTACTACTACTACTACTGCTACTGCTACTGCTACTACTACTACTACTACTACTACTACTACTGTTGCTACTGCTGCTACTGCTGCTACTACTACTGGTGCTACTGCTACTACTACTTCTACTGCTGCTACTGCTACTCCTCCTACTGCTGCTACTACTACTACTACTACTACTACTAGTACTACTACTACTACTAGTAGTACTACTACTACT
>OV702288.1:251006537-251009037 GCA_916181665.1 Avena sativa | reverse complement strand
ACTGCTACTGCTACTACTGCTACTACTACTGCTACTACCACTACTACTGCTACTACTACTGCTGCTACTTCTACTACTGCTACTACTACTACTGCTACTACTACTACTTCTACTACTTCTACTGCTACTACTACTACTACTACTAATACTGCTGCTACTACTACTGCTACTACTACTACTACTGCTACTACTTCTACTACTTCTACTTCTACTACTGCTAGTATTACTACTGCTACTTCTACTACTGCTACTACTACTACTACTGCTACTAGTACTGCTACTGCTACTACTACTGCTAGTACTACTACTACTACTACTGCTGCTACTACTACTACTACAATTGTTGCTACTGCTGCTACTTCTGCTACTACTACTACTGGTGCTACTGCTACGGCTACTACTACTACTACTACTACTACTACTACTCCTACTATAACTACTATTGCTACTCCTACTACTAGTATTGCTCCTACTCCTCCTGCTACTACTACTCCTCCTGCTACTACTCCTGCTCCTACTACTCCTGCTACTTCTGCTACTAGTGCTCCTCCTACTGCTCCTGCTCCTGCTACTGCTCCTCATGCTGCTGCTACTACTACTGCTGCTACTGCTACAGCTAGCTCTACTGCTACTACTACTACTACTACTTCTAATACTGCTACTGCTGCCACTACTGCTGCTACTGCTACTGCTGCTACTACTAGTGCTACTGCTACTGTTGCTACTGCTACTGTTGCTACTACTACTACTACTCCTGCTACTACTCCTACTACTACTACTCCTGCTCCTACTGCTGCTGCTACTACTACTACTACTGCTGCTACTACTACTACTGCTACTGCTACTAGTGCTACTACTGCTACTACTACTGCTACTGCTACTACTACTACTACTGCTACTGCTACTGCTACTACTACTACTACTACTGCTGCTACTACTACTACTACTACTACTACTACTACTACTACTACTACTATAACTGTTGCTACTGCTGCTACTTCTGCTGCTACTACTATTGGTGCTACTACTACTACTACTGCTGCTACTACTACTACTACTACTACTACTACTACTACTCCTACCACTACTACTACTACTACTACTACTACTATGACTACTACTGCTACTGCTACTCCCACTACTACTATTGCTCCTACTACTACTGCTACTACTACAACTCCTGCTAATAATCCTGCTACTGCTACTGCTACTGCTCCTGCTGCTCCTCCTGCTGTTGCTACTGCTACTCCTACTGCTACTGCTACAAGTAGCGCTACTACTACTGCTACTGCTCCTACCAGTACTACTTCTACTACTACTACTACTACTCCTCCTCCTCCTCCTACTACTACTACTACTACTGCTACTGCTCCTACTACTACTACTACTCCTACTACTACTACTGCTACTACTCCTATTACTACTACTGCTACTACTACTACTACTGCTACTACTCCTACTACTACTATTACTACTACTACTACTGCTACTGCTCCTACTACTCCTACTACTACTACTACTACTAGTACTACTACTTTGACTACTACTGCTACTGCTACTCCCACTACTACTATTGCTCCTAGTACTACTGCTACTACTACAACTCCTGCTAATAATCCTGCTCCGACTACTCCTGCTACTACTCCTGCTGCTACTACTACTACTACTACTACTACTACTCCTACTGCTCCTCCTGCTGCTGCTACAGCTACTGCTACAGCTAGCGCTACTACTACTGCTACTGCTACTACTGCTACTGCTACTACTACTACTACTACTGCTGCTGCTGCTACTACTACTACTGCTACTACTACTACTGCTGCTACTGCTACTACTGCTACTAGTACTACTACTACTACTACCGCTACTGCTACTGCTAGTACTACTACTACTACTACTACTACTACTACTACTACAACTGTTGCTACTGTTGCTACTGCTGCTGCTACTACTACTACTGGTGCTACTGCTACTACTACTGCTACTGATGCTACTACAACTACTACTACTACTACTCCTACTACTACTCCTACCACCACTACTACTACTACTACTACTAATACTACTGTGACTACTACTTCTACTGCTACTCCCACCACTACTATTGCTCCTACTACTACTGCTAATAATCCTGCTCCGACTACTCCTGCTACATCTCCTGCTACTACTACTTCTACTGCTCCTACTACTGCTCCTCCTACTGCTCCTGCTACTGCTCCTGTTGCTACTACTGCTGCTCCTACTGCTACTGCTACAGCTAGCGCTACTACTACTGCTACTCCTGCTACTACTACTACTACTACTTCTTTTTCTTCTTCTTCTTCTTCTACTACTACCACTACTACTCCTGCTACTACTCCTCCTACTATTACTACTTCTACTACTGCTACTGCTCCTACTACTACTACTACTACTACTATTACTACTACTACTACTACTACTGCTCCTCCTCCTCCTCCTACTACTACTACTACTACTGCTACTACTACTACTGCTACTA
>OV702288.1:250976537-250979037 GCA_916181665.1 Avena sativa | reverse complement strand
TACTACTACTACTACTACTGCTACTGCTCCTACTACTCCTACTCCTACTACTACTAGTACTACTACTGTGACTACTACTACTACTTCTACTCCCACTACTACTATTGCTCCTAGTACTACTGCTACTACTACAACTCCTGCTAATAATCCTGCTCCGACTACTCCTGCTACTACTCCTGCTGCTACTACTACTACTACTACTCCTGCTGCTCCTCCTGCTGCTGCTACTGCTACTGCTGCTGCTACAGCTACTGCTACAGCTAGCGCTACTACTACTACTACTGCTACTACTGCTACTGCTACTACTACTACTACTGCTGCTGCTACTCCTGCCACTGCTACTACTACTACTGCTGCTACTGCTACTACTGCTACTAGTACTACTGCTACTACTACCGCTACTGCTACTGCTAGTACTACTACTACTACAACTGTTGCTACTGTTGCTACTGCTGCTGCTACTACTACTACTGGTGCTACTGCTACTACTACTACTGCTACTGCTGCTACTACTACTACTACTACTCCTACTACTACTCCTACCACCACTACTACTACTACTACTACTACTACTACTACTAATACAACTGTGACTACTACTTCTACTGCTACTCCCACTACTACTATTGCTCCTACTACTACTGCTAATAATCCTGCTCTGACTACTCCTGCTACATCTACTTCTACTACTCCTACTACTGCTCCTGCTACTGCTCCTGCTGCTGCTACTGCTGCTCCTACTGCTACTGCTACAGCTAGCGCTACTACTACTGCTACTCCTGCTACTACTACTACTACTACTTCTTTTTCTTCTTCTTCTTCTACTACTACTACTAGTACTCCTGCTACTACTCCTCCTACTATTACTACTACTACTACTGCTACTGCTCCTACTACTACTACTACTACTACTACTACTACTAGTACTCCTCCTCCTCCTCCTCCTACTACTACTACTGCTACTACTACTACTACTGCTACTACTCCTGCTACTACTAGTACTCCTCCTCCTACTACTACTGCTACTACTACTACAACTACTACTACTACTACTATTCCTGCTACTACACTACTACTACTACTACTACTACTATTCCTGCTACTACTCCTGCTACTACAGTACTACTACTACTACTACTCCTAATACAACTACTATTGCTACTCCTACTACTAGTATTGCTCCTACTACTCCTACTACTACTACTACTACTACTACTACTCCTGCTCCTACTACTCCTGCTACTACCTGCTACTTGTCCTACTACTGCTCCACCTACTGCTCCTGCTACTGCTACTGCTACTTCTCCTGCTGCTGCTCCACATGCTGCTGCTGCTACTAATGTTGCTGCTACAACTACAGCTAGCGCTACTGCTACTACTACTACTGCTTCTAATACTGCTACTGCTGCTACTACTGCTGCTACTGCTACTACTACAGCTACAGCTACTGCTACTACTGCTACTACTACTACTACTCCTGCTAATACTCCTACTACTACTACTGCTGCTGCTACTACTACGACTCCTGCTACTACTACTTCTACTACTGCTACTACTGCTACTACTACTGCTACTGCTACTACTACTACTGCTACTTCTACTGCTACTACTACTAGTACTACTACTACTCCTACTACTACTGCTACTACTCCTACTACTACTACTCCTGCTACTACTGCTGCTGCTACTACTACTGCTGCTACTTCTACTACTGCTACTACTGCTACTACTACTACTGCTACTTCTACTGCTACTACTACTGCTACTACTGCTACTACTCCTACTACTACTACTACTACTCCTACTACTACTGCTACTACTCCTACTACTACTACTGCTACTACTACTACTACTCCTACTACTGCTGCTACTGCTCCTACTACTACTACTACTACTACTACTACTACTACTACTACTACTACTACTACTACTACTACTATGACTACTACTGCTACTGCTACTCCCACTACTACTATTGCTCCTACTACTACTGCTACTACTACAACTCCTGCTAATAATCCTGCTACTGCTACTGCTACTGCTACTGCTACTGCTCCTCCTGCTCCTCCTGCTGTTGCTACTGCTACTGCTACTGCTACTGCTACAAGTAGCGCTACTACTACTACTGCTACTGCTGCTACCAGTACTACTTCTACTACTACTACTACTACTACTACTACTACTACTACTACTACTACTACTACTACTACTACTACTACTACTACTACTCCTACTACTACTACTACTACTACTACTACTACTACTACTACTGCTACTGCTCCTACTACCACTACTACTACTACTACTACTACTCCTACTACTACTACTGCTACTACTCCTATTACTACTACTACTACTACTACTACTACTACTACTACTACTACTACTACTACTGCTACTACTACTACTACTACTACTGCTACTGCTCCTACTAGTCCTACTCCTACTACTACTAGTACTACTACTGTGACTACTACTACTACTTCTACTCCCACTACTA
>OV702288.1:250954037-250956537 GCA_916181665.1 Avena sativa | reverse complement strand
TACTACTACTACTACTACTACTACTCCTACTACTGCTACTATTGCTACTCCTACTACTAGTATTGCTCCTACTACTCCTACTACTACTACTACTACTACTACTACTACTCCTACTACTACTCCTGCTCCTACTACTCCTGCTACTACCTGCTACTTGTCCTACTACTGCTCCTCCTACTGCTCCTGCTACTGCTACTTCTCCTGCTGCTGCTCCACATGCTGCTGCTGCTACTAATGCTGCTGCTACAACTACAGCTAGCGCTACTGCTACTACTACTACTACTTCTAATACTGCTACTGCTGCTACTACTGCTGCTACTGCTACTACTACTACAGCTACTGCTACTGCTGCTACTACTACTACTCCTCCTGCTACTACTGCTGCTGCTACTACTACCACTCCTGCTACTACTACTGCTGCTACTGCTACTACTGCTACTACTGCTACTTCTACTGCTACTTCTACTACTACTACTACTGCTACTTCTATTGGTACTACTACTACTACTACTCCTCCTACTACTACTGCTACTACTGCTACTACTACTACTACTACTACTACTCCTGCTACTGCTCCTACTACTACTACTACTCCTACCACTACTACTACTACTACTACTATGACTACTACTGCTACTGCTACTCCCACTACTACTATTGCTCCTACTACTACTGCTACTACTACAACTCGTGCTAATAATCCTGCTACTGCTACTGCTACTGCTCCTTCTACTGCTACTGCTCCTGCTGCTCCTCCTGCTTTTGCTACTGCTACTGCTACTGTTACTGCTACAAGTAGCGCTACTACTACTGCTACTCCTGCTACCAGTACTACTTCTACTACTACTACTACTACTACTACTACTACTACTCCTACTGCTACTCCTACTGCTACTCCTACTACTACTACTACTACTACTACTACTACTGCTCCTACTACTACTACTACTACTACTACTACTCCTACTACTACTACTGCTACTACTCCTATTACTACTACTTCTACTACTACTTCTACTGCTACTGCTCGTCCTCCTCCTCCTCCTACTACTACTACTACTACTACTACTACTACTACTACTACTGCTACTACTCCTACTCCTACTACTACTACTACTAGTACTACTACTGTGACTACTACTGCTACTACTACTCCCACTACTACTATTGCTCCTAGTACTACTGCTACTACTACAACTCCTGCTAGTAATCCTGCTCCGACTACTCCTGCTACTACTCCTGCTGCTACTACTACTACTACTACTACTCCTGCTGCTCCTCCTGCTGCTGCTACTGCTACTGCTGCAGCTACAACTACTGCTACAGCTAGCGCTACTACTACTGCTACTGCTACTACTGCTACTGCTACTACTACTACTACTGCTGCTGCTGCTACTACTACGACTGCTATTACTGCTACTGCTACTACTGCTACTAGTACTACTGCTAGTACTACCGCTACTGCTACTGCTAGTACTACTACTACTACTACAACTGTTGCTACTGTTGCTACTGCTGCTGCTACTACTACTACTGGTGCTACTGCTACTACTTCTTCTACTACTGCTACTACTACTACTCCTGCTACTACTCCTACCACTACTACTACTACTACTACTACTACTACTGCTCCTCCTCCTACTACTACTACTACTGCTCCTACTACTACTACTACTACTACTACTACTACTGCTACTACTACTACTACTGCTACTACTCCTGCTACTACTAGTACTCCTCCTACTACTACTACTACTATTCCTGCTACTACTCCTGCTACTACAGTACTACTACTACTCCTCCTCCTACTACAACTACTATTGCTACTCCTACTACTAGTATTGCTCCTACTACTCCTACTACTACTACTACTACTACTACTCCTGCTACTACTCCTGCTACTACCTGCTACTTGTCCTACTACTGCTCCTCCTACTGCTCCTGCTACTGCTACTGCTACTTCTCCTGCTGCTGCTCCACATGCTGCTGCTGCTACTAATGCTGCTGCTACAACTACAGCTAGCGCTACTGCTACTACTACTACTACTTCTAATACTGCTACTGCTGCTACTACTTCTGCTACTGCTACTACTAGTACTACAGCTACTGCTACTGCTGCTACTACTACTACTACTACTCCTGCTACTACTCCTACTACTACTACTCCTACTACTACTGCTGCTGCTGCTACTACTACCACTCCTACTACTACTACTGCTGCTACTGCTACTACTGCTACTACTACTGCTACTGCTACTACTACTACTGCTACTTCTACTTCTACTTCTACTACTACTACTACTACTACTACTACTACTACTACTGCTGCTGCTGCTACTACTCCTACTACTACTACTGCTACTACTACTACTACTACTGCTACTGCTCCTACTACTACTACTACTACTACTCCTACCACTACTACTACTACTACTACTATGACTACTACTGCTACTGCTACTCCCACTACTACTATTGCTCCTACTACTACTGCTACTAC
>OV702288.1:250936537-250949037 GCA_916181665.1 Avena sativa | reverse complement strand
CTACTACTCCTACTACTACTACTGCTACTACTACTACTACTACTGCTACTGCTCCTACTACTACTCCTACCACTACTCCTACCACTACTACTACTACTACTACTACTACTATGACTACTACTGCTACTGCTACTCCCACTACTACTATTGCTCCTACTACTACTGCTACTACTACAACTCCTGCTAATAATCCTGCTACTGCTACTGCTACTGCTCCTGCTACTTCTACTGCTACTGCTCCTGCTGCTCCTCCTGCTGTTGCTACTGCTACTACTACTGCTACTGCTACAAGTAGCGCTACTACTACTGCTACTGCTGCTACCAGTACTACTTCTACTACTACTACTACTACTACTCCTACTGCTACTCCTACTACTACTACTACTACTACTACTACTACTACTACTACTGCTACTGCTCCTCCTACTACTACTACTACTACTACTACTGCTACTACTCCTATTACTACTACTGCTACTACTACTACTACTACTACTACTGCTACAGCTCCTACTACTACTACTACTACTGCTGCTCCTCCTACTACTACTACTACTACTACTACTACTACTACTGCTACTACTACTACTGCTACTACTCCTGCTACTACTAGTACTCCTCCTACTACTACTACTACTACTACTATTCCTGCTACTACTCCTGCTACTACAGTACTACTACTACTACTACTCCTCCTACTACAACTACTATTGCTACTCCTACTACTAGTATTGCTCCTACTACTCCTACAACTACTACTACTACTACTCCTGCTACTACTCCTGCTCCTACTACTCCTGCTACTACCTGCTACTTGTGCTACTACTGCTCCTCCTACTGCTCCTGCTACTGCTACTGCTACTTCTCCTACTGCTGCTCCACATGCTGCTGCTGCTACTAATGCTGCTGCTACAACTACAGCTAGCGCTACTGCTACTACTACTACTACTTCTAATACTGCTACTGCTGCTACTACTTCTGCTACTGCTACTACTAGTACTACAGCTACTGCTACTGCTGCTACTACTACTACTACTCCTGCTACTACTCCTACTACTACTACTCCTACTACTACTGCTGCTGCTGCTACTACTACCACTCCTGCTACTACTACTGCTGCTACTGCTACTACTGCTACTACTACTACTACTGCTACTTCTACTTCTACTACTACTACTACTACTACTACTACTGCTGCTGCTACTACTCCTACTACTACTACTGCTACTACTACTACTACTACTACTACTGCTACTGCTCCTACTACTACTCCTACCACTACTCCTACCACTACTACTACTACTACTACTATGACTACTACTGCTACTGCTACTCCCACTACTACTATTGCTCCTACTACTACTGCTACTACTACAACTCCTGCTAATAATCCTGCTACTGCTACTGCTACTGCTCCTGCTACTTCTACTGCTACTGCTCCTGCTGCTCCTCCTGCTGTTGCTACTGCTACTACTACTGCTACTGCTACAAGTAGCGCTACTACTACTGCTACTGCTGCTACCAGTACTACTTCTACTACTACTACTACTACTACTCCTACTGCTACTCCTACTACTACTACTAGTACTACTACTGCTACTGCTCCTACTACTACTACTACTACTACTACTACTACTACTACTACTCCTATTACTACTACTGCTACTACTACTACTACTACTGCTACAGCTCCTACTACTACTACTACTGCTACTGTTCCTACTACTCCTACTACTACTACTACTAGTACTACTACTGTGACTACTACTGCTACTGCTACTCCCACTACTACTATTGCTCCTAGTACTACTGCTACTACTACAACTCCTGCTAATAATCCTGCTCCGACTACTCCTGCTACTACTCCTGCTGCTACTACTACTACTACTACTACTACTCCTGTTGCTCCTCCTGCTGCTGCTACTGCTACTTCTACAGCTAGCGCTACTACTACTGCTACTGCTACTACTGCTACTGCTACTACTACTACTACTACTGCTGCTGCTGCTGCTACTACTACTACTACTACTACTACTACTGCTGCTACTGCTACTACTGCTACTAGTACTACTGCTACTACTACCGCTACTGCTACTGCTAGTACTACTACTACTACAAGTGTTGCTACTGTTGCTACTGCTGCTGCTACTACTACTACTGGTGCTACTGCTACTACTACTGCTACTGCTGCTACTACTACTACTACTACTCCTACTACTACTCCTACCACTACTACTACTACTACTACTACTAATACTACTACTACTAATACTACTGTGACTACTACTGCTACTGCTACTCCCACTACTACTATTGCTCCTACTACTACTGCTACTACTACAACTCCTGCTAATAATCCTGCTACTGCTACTGCTACTGCTCCTGCTACTTCTACTGCTACTGCTCCTGCTGCTCCTCCTGCTGTTGCTACTGCTACTGCTACTGCTACTGCTACAAGTAGCGCTACTACTACTGCTACTGCTGCTACCAGTACTACTTCTACTACTACTACTACTACTACTACTCCTACTGCTACTCCTACTACTACTACTACTACTACTACTACTACTGCTACTGCTCCTACTACTACTACTACTACTACTACTACTGCTACTACTCCTATTACTACTACTACTGCTACTACTACTACTACTACTGCTACAGCTCCTACTACTACTACTACTACTACTACTGCTACTACTACTACTACTGCTGCTGCTACTACTACTACTACTACTACTACTGCTGCTACTGCTACTACTGCTACTAGTACTACTGCTACTACTACCGCTACTGCTACTGCTAGTACTACTACTACTACAACTGTTGCTACTGTTGCTACTGCTGCTGCTACTACTACTACTGGTGCTACTGCTACTACTACTGCTACTGCTGCTACTACTACTACTACTACTCCTACTACTACTCCTACCACTACTACTACTACTACTACTAATACTACTACTACTAATACTACTGTGACTACTACTTCTACTGCTACTCCCACTACTACTATTGCTCCTACTACTACTGCTAAAAATCCTGCTCCGACTACTCCTGCTACATCTCCTGCTACTGCTACTTCTACTGCTCCTACTACTGCTCCTTCTACTGCTCCTGCTACTGCTCCTGCTGCTGCTACTGCTGCTCCTACTGCTACTGCTACAGCTAGCGCTACTACTACTGCTACTCCTGCTACTACTACTACTTCTTTTTCTTCTTCTTCTTCTACTACTACTACTACTACTACTACTCCTGCTACTACTCCTCCTACTATTAATACTACTACTACTGCTACTGCTACTACTACTACTACTACTACTGCTCCTCCTCCTCCTACTACTACTACTACTACTACTACTACTACTACTACTACTACTGCTACTACTACTACTGCTACTACTCCTGCTACTACTAGTAGTCCTCCTCCTCCTCCTCCTCCTCCTCCTACTACTACTACTACTACTACTACTACTACTACTACTACTACTACTACTACTACTATTCCTGCTACTACTCCTGCTACTACAGTACTACTACTACTACTAGTCCTACTACAACTACTATTGCTACTCCTACTACTAGTATTGCTCCTACTACTCCTACTACTACTACTACTACTCCTGCTACTACTCCTGCTCCTACTACTCCTGCTACTACCTGCTACTTGTCCTACTACTGCTCCTCCTACTGCTCCTTCTACTGCTACTGCTACTTCTCCTGCTGCTGCTCCTACTACTACTACTACTACTCCTGCTACTACTCCTACTACTACTACTCCTACTACTACTGCTGCTGCTGCTACTACTACCACTCCTGCTACTACTACTGCTGCTACTGCTACTACTGCTACTACTACTACTACTGCTACTTCTACTTCTACTTCTACTACTACTACTACTACTACTACTGCTGCTGCTACTACTCCTACTACTACTACTGCTACTACTACTACTACTACTGCTACTGCTCCTACTACTACTCCTACCACTACTCCTACCACTACTACTACTACTACTACTACTACTATGACTACTACTGCTACTGCTACTCCCACTACTACTATTGCTCCTACTACTACTGCTACTACTACAACTCCTGCTAATAATCCTGCTACTGCTACTGCTACTGCTCCTGCTACTTCTACTGCTACTGCTCCTGCTGCTCCTCCTGCTGTTGCTACTGCTACTACTACTGCTACTGCTACAAGTAGCGCTACTACTACTGCTACTGCTGCTACCAGTACTACTTCTACTACTACTACTACTACTACTACTCCTACTGCTACTCCTACTACTACTACTACTACTACTACTACTACTACTACTACTACTGCTACTGCTCCTCCTCCTACTACTACTACTACTACTGCTACTACTCCTATTACTACTACTGCTACTACTACTACTACTACTACTGCTACAGCTCCTACTACTACTACTACTACTACTGCTACTGTTCCTACTACTCCTACTACTACTACTACTACTAGTACTACTACTGTGACTACTACTGCTACTGCTACTCCCACTACTACTATTGCTCCTAGTACTACTGCTACTACTACAACTCCTGCTAATAATCCTGCTCCGACTACTCCTGCTACTACTCCTGCTACTACTACTACTACTACTACTACTACTACTACTACTACTACTACTACTACTACTCCTGCTGCTCCTCCTGCTGCTGCTACTGCTACTGCTACAGCTAGCGCTACTACTACTGCTACTGCTACTACTGCTACTGCTACTAATACTACTACTACTGCTGCTGCTGCTGCTGCTACTACTACTACTACTACTACTACTACTACTACTACTACTACTACTACTGCTGCTACTGCTACTACTGCTACTAGTACTACTGCTACTACTACCACTACTGCTACTGCTAGTACTACTACTACTACAAGTGTTGCTACTGTTGCTACTGCTGCTGCTACTACTACTACTGGTGCTACTGCTACTACTACTGCTACTGCTGCTACTACTACTACTACTACTACTCCTACTACTACTCCTACCACTACTACTACTACTACTAATACTACTACTACTAATACTACTGTGACTACTACTGCTACTGCTACTCCCACTACTACTATTGCTCCTACTACTACTGCTACTACTACAACTCCTGCTAATAATCCTTCTACTGCTACTGCTACTGCTCCTGCTACTTCTACTGCTACTGCTCCTGCTGCTCCTCCTGTTGTTGCTACTGCTACTGCTACAAGTAGCGCTACTACTACTGCTACTGCTGCTACCAGTACTACTTCTACTACTACTACTACTACTACTACTACTACTACTACTACTCCTACTGCTACTCCTACTACTACTACTACTACTACTACTACTACTGCTACTGCTCCTACTACTACTACTACTACTACTGCTACTACTCCTATTACTACTACTGCTACTACTACTACTACTACTACTACAGATCCTACTACTACTACTACTACTACTACTACTACTACTACTGCTACTGTTCCTACTACTCCTACTACTACTACTACTACTACTACTACTGCTCCTCCTCCTACTACTACTACTACTGCTCCTACTACTACTACTACTACTACTACTACTGCTACTACTACTACTACTACTGCTACTACTCCTGCTACTACTAGTACTCCTCCTACTACTACTACTACTATTCCTGCTACTACTCCTGCTACTACAGTACTACTACTACTCCTCCTCCTACTACAACTACTATTGCTACTCCTACTACTAGTATTGCTCCTACTACTCCTACTACTACTACTACTACTACTCCTGCTACTACTCCTGCTCCTACTACTCCTGCTACTACCTGCTACTTGTCCTACTACTGCTCCTCCTACTGCTCCTGCTACTGCTACTGCTACTTCTCCTGCTGCTGCTCCACATGCTGCTGCTGCTACTAATGCTGCTGCTACAACTACAGCTAGCGCTACTGCTACTACTACTACTTCTTCTAATACTGCTACTGCTGCTACTACTGCTGCTACTGCTACTACTACAACTACAGCTACTGCTACTGCTGCTACTACTACTACTACTACTCCTGCTACTACTCCTACTACTACTCCTGCTACTACTGCTGCTGCTGCTACTACTACCACTCCTGCTACTACTACTGCTGCTACTGCTACTACTGCTACTACTGCTACTACTACTGCTACTACTGCTACTACTGCTACTACTACTACTACTGCTACTTCTACTTCTACTACTACTACTACTACTACTGCTGCTGCTACTACTCCTACTACTACTACTGCTACTACTACTACTACTACTGCTACTGCTCCTACTACTACTCCTACCACTAGTCCTACCACTACTACTACTACTACTACTATGACTACTACTGCTACTACTACTCCCACTACTACTATTGCTCCTACTACTACTGCTACTACTACAACTCCTGCTAATTATCCTGCTACTGCTACTTCTACTGCTACTGCTCCTGCTGCTCCTCCTGCTGTTGCTACTGCTACTACTACTGCTACTGCTACAAGTAGCGCTACTACTACTGCTACTGCTGCTACCAGTACTACTTCTACTACTACTACTACTACTCCTACTGCTACTCCTACTACTACTACTACTACTACTACTACTACTACTACTACTACTGCTACTGCTCCTACTACTACTACTACTACTACTACTACTACTACTGCTACTACTCCTATTACTACTACTGCTACTACTACTACTACTACTGCTACAGCTCCTACTACTACTACTACTACTACTGCTACTGTTCCTACCACTCCTACTACTACTACTACTAGTACTACTACTGTGACTACTACTGCTACTGCTACTCCCACTACTACTATTGCTCCTAGTACTACTGCTACTACTACAACTCCTGCTAATAATCCTGCTCCGACTACTCCTGCTACTACTCCTGCTGCTACTACTACTACTACTACTACTACTACTCCTGCTGCTCCTCCTGCTGCTGCTACTGCTACTGCTACAGCTAGCGCTACTACTACTGCTACTGCTACTACTGCTACTGCTACTACTACTACTACTACTACTGCTGCTGCTGCTGCTACTACTACTACTACTACTACTACTACTACTACTGCTGCTACTGCTACTACTGCTACTAGTACTACTGCTACTACTACCGCTACTGCTACTGCTAGTACTACTACTACTACAAGTGTTGCTACTGTTGCTACTGCTGCTGCTACTACTACTACTGGTGCTACTGCTACTACTACTGCTACTGCTGCTACTACTACTACTACTACTCCTACTACTACTCCTACCACTACTACTACTACTACTACTACTAATACTACTACTACTAATACTACTGTGACTACTACTGCTACTGCTACTCCCACTACTACTATTGCTCCTACTACTACTGCTACTACTACAACTCCTGCTAATAATCCTGCTACTGCTACTGCTACTGCTCCTGCTACTTCTACTGCTACTGCTCCTGCTGCTCCTCCTGCTGTTGCTACTGCTACTGCTACTGCTACTGCTACAAGTAGCGCTACTACTACTGCTACTGCTGCTACCAGTACTACTTCTACTACTACTACTACTACTACTACTACTACTACTACTACTACTACTACTCCTACTGCTACTCCTACTACTACTACTACTACTACTACTACTACTGCTACTGCTCCTACTACTACTACTACTACTACTACTACTACTGCTACTACTCCTATTACTACTACTGCTACTACTACTACTACTACTACTACTGCTACAGCTCCTACTACTACTACTACTACTACTGCTACTGTTCCTACTACTCCTACTACTACTACTACTACTAGTACTACTACTGTGACTACTACTGCTACTGCTACTCCCACTACTACTATTGCTCCTAGTACTACTGCTACTACTACAACTCCTGCTAATAATCCTGCTCCGACTACTCCTGCTACTACTCCTGCTGCTACTACTACTACTACTACTCCTGCTGCTCCTCCTGCTGCTGCTACTGCTACAGCTAGCGCTACTACTACTGCTACTCCTACTACTGCTACTGCTACTACTACTACTACTGCTGGTGCTGCTACTACTACTACTACTACTACTACTACTACTACTACTACTGCTGCTACTGCTACTACTGCTACTAGTACTACTGCTACTACTACCGCTACTGCTACTGCTAGTACTACTACTACTACAACTATTGCTACTGTTGCTACTGCTGCTGCTACTACTACTACTGGTGCTACTGCTACTACTACTGCTACTGCTGCTACTACTACTACTACTACTCATACTACTACTCCTACCACTACTACTACTACTACTAATACTACTACTACTAATACTACTGTGACTACTACTTCTACTGCTACTCCCACTACTACTATTGCTCCTACTACTACTGCTAAAAATCCTGCTCCGACTACTCCTGCTACATCTCCTGCTACTGCTACTTCTACTGCTCCTACTACTGCTCCTTCTACTGCTCCTGCTACTGCTCCTGCTGCTGCTCCTACTGCTACTGCTACAGCTAGCGCTACTACTACTGCTACTCCTGCTACTACTACTACTTCTTTTTCTTCTTCTTCTTCTTCTACTACTACTACTCCTGCTACTACTCCTCCTACTATTACTACTACTACTACTGCTACTGCTACTACTACTACTACTACTACTGCTCCTCCTCCTCCTACTACTACTACTACTACTACTACTACTGCTACTACTCCTGCTACTACTAGTACTCCTCCTCCTCCTCCTCCTCCTCCTACTACTACTACTACTACTACTACTACTACTACTACTATTCCTGCTACTACTCCTGCTACTACAGTACTACTACTACTACTAGTCCTACTACAACTACTATTGCTACTCCTACTACTATTATTGCTCCTACTACTCCTACTACTACTACTACTACTACTCCTGCTACTACTCCTGCTCCTACTACTCCTGCTACTACCTGCTACTTGTCCTACTACTGCTCCTCCTACTGCTCCTGCTACTGCTACTGCTACTTCTCCTGCTGCTGCTCCACATGCTGCTGCTGCTACTTATGCTGCTGCTACAACTACAGTTAGCGCTACTGCTACTACTACTACTTCTTCTAATACTGCTACTGCTGCTACTACTGCTGCTACTGCTACTACTACAACTACAGCTACTGCTACTGCTGCTACTACTACTACAACTACTACTACTCCTGCTAGTACTCCTACTACTACTCCTGCTACTACTGCTGCTGCTGCTACTACTACCACTCCTGCTACTACTACTGCTGCTACTGCTACTACTGCTACTACTACTGCTACAGCTACTACTACTACTGCTACTTCTACTGCTACTACTACTACTACTACTACTACTCCTACTACTACTGCTACTACTCCTACTACTACTACTGCTACTACTACTACTACTACTGCTACTGCTCCTACTACTACTACTACTACTACTACTCCTGCTACTACTCCTGCTCCTACTACTCCTGCTACTACCTGCTACTTGTCCTACTACTGCTCCTCCTACTGCTCCTGCTACTGCTACTGCTACTTCTCCTGCTGCTGCTCCACATGCTGCTGCTGCTACTAATGCTGCTGCTACAACTACAGCTAGCGCTACTGCTACTACTATTACTACTTCTAATACTGCTACTGCTGCTACTACTTCTGCTACTGCTACTACTAGTACTACAGCTACTGCTACTGCTGCTACTACTACTACTACTCCTGCTACTACTCCTACTACTACTACTCCTGCTACTACTGCTGCTGCTACTACTACCACTCCTGCTACTACTACTGCTGCTACTGCTACTACTGCTACTACTACTACTGCTACTACTACTACTGCTACTTCTACTTCTACTACTACTAATACTACTACTACTACTACTGCTGCTACTACTCCTACTACTACTATTGCTACTACTACTACTACTACTACTACTGCTACTGCTCCTACTACTACTACTACTACTCCTACCACTACTACTACTACTACTACTATGACTACTACTGCTACTGCTACTCCCACTACTACTATTGCTCCTACTACTACTGCTACTACTACAACTCCTGCTAATAATCCTGCTACTGCTACTGCTACTACTACTGCTACTGCTACAAGTAGCGCTACTACTACTGCTACTGCTGCTACCAGTACTACTTCTACTACTACTACTACTACTACTACTACTACTACTCCTACTCCTACTGCTACTCCTACTACTACTACTACTACTACTGCTACTGCTCCTACTACTACTACTACTACTACTACTACTGCTACTACTCCTATTACTACTACTGCTACTACTACTACTACTACTGCTACTGCTCCTACTACTACTACTACTACTACTGCTGCTACTGCTCCTACTACTACTCCTACTACTACTACTAGTACTACTACTGTGACTACTACTGCTACTGCTACTCCCACTACTACTATTGCTCCTAGTACTACTGCTACTACTACAACTCCTGCTAATAATCCTGCTCCGACTACTCTTGCTACTACGCCTACTGCTACTACTACTACTACTACTACTACTACTCCTGCTGCTCCTCCTGCTGCTGCTACTGCTACTGCTGCTGCTACAACTACTGCTACAGCTAGCGCTACTACTACTGCTACTACTGCTACTGCTACTACTACTACTACTATTGTTGTTGTTACTGCTACTACTACTACTGCTGCTGCTACTACTACTGCTGCTACTGCTACTAGTACTACTGCTACTACTACCGCTACTGCTACTGCTAGTACTACTACTACTACTACTACTACAACTGTTGCTACTGTTGCTACTGCTGCTACTACTACTACTGGTGCTACTGTTACTACCACTTCTACTGCTGCTACTACTACTACTCCTACTACTACTCCTACCACTACAACTACTACTACTACTACTAATACTACTGTGACTACTACTTCTACTGCTACTCCCGCTACTACTATTGCTCCTACTACTACTGCCAATAATCCTGCTCCGACTACTCCTGCTACATCTCCTGCTACTACTACTTCTACTGCTCCTACTACTGCTCCTCCTACTGCTCCTGCTGCTACTGCTGCTCCTACTGCTACTGCTATAGCTAGCGCTACTACTACTGCTACTCCTGCTACTACTACTACTACTACTACTACTACTACTTCTTTTTCTTCTTCTTCTTCTTCTACTACTACTACTACTACTACTACTCCTGCTACTACTCCTACTATTACTACTACTACTACTGCTACTGCTACTACTACTACTACTACTACTACTACTGCTCCTCCTCCTCCTACTACTACTACTACTGCTACTCCTCCTGCTACTACTAGTACTCCTCCTCCTCCTCCTCCTACTACTACTACTACTACTACTACTACTACTACTAGTATTCCTGCTACTACTCCTGCTACTACAGTACTACTACTACTACTACTACTACTACTACTACTACTACTCCTACTACAACTACTATTGCTACTCCTACTACTAGTATTGCTCCTACTACTCCTCCTACTACTACTACTACTCCTCCTACTACTCCTGCTCCTACTACTCCTGCTACTACCTGCTACTTGTCCTACTACTGCTCCTCCTACTGCTCCTGCTACTGCTACTGCTACTTCTCCTGCTGCTGCTGCTCCTAATGCTGCTGCTACAACTACAACTAGCGCTACTGCTACTACTACGACTTCTAATACTGCTACTGCTGCTACTACTGCTGCTATTGCTACTACTACCGCTACAGCTACTGCTACTACTACTACTACTACTACTACTACTCCTGCTACTACTCCTACTACTACTACTCCTGCTACTACTGCTGCTGCTACTACTACTGCTGCTACTGCTACTACTGCTACTACTACTGCTACTGCTACTACGACTACTGCTACTTCTACTGCTGCTACTACTACTACTACTCCTACTACTACTGCTACTACTCCTACTACTACTACTGCTACTACTACTACTACTGCTACTGCTCCTACTACTACTACTACTACTACTGCTACTGCTCCTACTACTCCTACTACTCCTACTACTAGTACAACTACTATGACTACTACTGCTACTGCTACTCCCACTACTACTATTGCTCCTAGTACTACTGCTACTACTACAACTCCTGCTAATAATCTTGCTCCGACTACTCCTGCTACTACTCCTGCTACTACTACTACTACTACTACTACTACTACTACTACTCCTGCTGCTCCTCCTGCTGCTACTACTGCTACTGTTGCTGCTACAGCTACTGCTACAGCTAGCGCTACTACTACTGCTACTACTACTACTACTATTGTTGTTGTTGCTGCTACTACTACTACTGCTGCTGCTACTACTACTGCTGCTACTGCTACTACTGCTACTAGTACTACTGCTACTACTACCGCTACTGCTACTTCTAGTACTACTACTACTACTACTACTACAATTGTTGCTACTGTTGCTACTGCTGCTGCTACTACTACTGGTGCTACTGCTACTACTACTGC
>OV702288.1:250889037-250911537 GCA_916181665.1 Avena sativa | reverse complement strand
GCTACTACTGCTGTTGCTACTGCTACAACTAGCACTACTGCTACTGCTATTGCTGCTACTTCTACTACTTCTACTTCTACTACTACTACTACTACTACTACTACTACTACTACTACTACTGCTATTGCTACTGCTACTTCTACTGCTACTACTGGTACTGCTACTGCTACTACTGCAACTACTACTACTGCTGCTGCTACTACTACTGTTACTACTACTACTGCTGCTACTACTACTACTACTACTACTACTACTTCTGTTGCTACTGCTGCTGCTACTACTACTACTACTACTACTGCTACTACTACTCCTGCTACTAGTCCTACTACTACAAATGCTGCTGCTACTACTGCTGCTTCTACTACTGCTGCTGCTAGTACTACTGCTGCTGCTGCTCGGACTACTTGTAACACCCTCGCCTGATAAGGCTGAGTTCCTGTGTATAGTGCCAATCCCTGGATCGGTTCACTGGCACACACAGTACAAATGAATACCAAAGAACATAACAGTGCATCATTATTACATCGAATGATCCAGAATTTGTAATTATTACATAGTGCTTAGCTCAAAGGCTAGCTCAAATAACAAAGTAGCATACGGAAGCATAAACAGATAGTAGGCTCCATCTTCAATTGTGCCACAGGCGAACAACTGTTGAGTGGAGTATCGCGACCTATTCGATCACTCATAATCGGTATAACCTGCAACATAAAACGTAGCAGCCCCGAAGGGTCAATACTTGGAATGTATGGCAAGTAGGGCTAAATAAGGAGACAATGCACCTAGCTTCTACATGCTTATTTGGCTGGTGGAGCTTTGGCTAGCTTACAATTTCAAAAACCTTTGCTCTACTTTGATAAACCAATTTGATTCACAACAACCCATTAAGTTCACCCATCAAGTTTTAGTAATTCAAAAATAAGGATGAGCGAGAATATGTCATAGTCTCAAGATCAAGCAACTCAATCGTCCGTAACCGGGGACACGGCTAAGTACTTAGTTTTTTTTACACCCTGCATGGGTTTGTACACTTTACCCATGTGACCCGGCCAACCCAGCTCGTACCACCACACGCATATTGTGTGATGATAGGGAGAAGTCCAAGATGGGACCTTTCGGGAAGTAGATCACCAAACCCCACTGCGCACCGGTCCCAACCTATCATTCACTACATCTCTGTCTACGCTGGGTTCAGATCACCACAACCTACTAAGTCCAACCAGCCACCCATTCTTACTGGCACATGGTTGCACATGTAAGCTACCATAACAAAGAGAACCAATCCTTCTCAGTACCCTGGGCGGCATTCCCCACCATTAACCACACTCCGATGACCATCCAACCATTCCGCCCAGGTAGTTCATTAACATTAAGTTGTTTTAGTTTGAATCAATCACCACTCCACCATAGTGTGATCCCTTTTTCACCCGTCTTCACAGCAGGTCTAAGCACATCTACTTAGCGGGGCTCAACTACAAGGAGATTCCTACCACAAATATATAGGATATAGCATAGCATAGTAATTCCTACACAATAACTATAGAAATACACTACACATGCATAAGGGAAAATAGTAGGACAAGGTATGAACAAAATAGCATCTACTTGCCTTTGTTGTAGATGTAGTCGATTAGATAATCCTCACAGATATAATGGTTGCACTCGTCGCACTCAAAAGACTTGCAATCACAATGCTCGCAACCATAGCTGTTGCGATCATAGTAGTTACACTCCTCACAATCTATCGTTCAAAAGCAAAAGCACAACAACATATCATTCAAACATTGCAATCATGCAACAATGCAACAATACAATAAAACAATGATGATCAAATGCATACATGGTGATTTAATATGTCACAATGGTTGTAATTAGTTATCTAAGCAATACTAGATCACATGATGTATGTAGAAGTGTTTTAATGCAATATAGTATTTGTTATCCAATTTCAATTACCAATAAAGGGGTTTTAACGTAACTGTTGTAGCTTTTGTACTAGATGCCGAATTAAATTTATATCTGAACTGTGATGGATAGAGGGCTTTAATACGAACCAGTAGCAATTGGATTCACCCTAATCGGAGTTATAGATCTTTTTCTAGGATTTATTTAGTGTTTAATGGAGTTTAATAAATCTGAACAGATCGTACTGACAACAAACGAAGCTAAGTACAGATCTGAAAACTAAGCAAGATTATGAACTTAGGGACATATTACTCATATTTTTCGGATCTGTAGATTATTTACTATGAATTTAATGATTTAAAAGGCCGATAATACTAATTAATTATTCGCCAGTAATCTATAAAGTAAACTTGTAATTTTATTCCAGAATCAGGTTCTATACAATTTTGTGAATCCAGAGGTATATCATTTGTATTTTTCTGAGTTGTATTTTATTTTCTATGAATTAATTGCTCCAAAAAGTGTATTAAACCATTTAAATAATCACGACAAATACTTACAGTAAATGTCTGATACAATTATATATTAATACTCTACACAATTTTTTGATTCCAACGGTATATTATTTGCAGTGTTTGGACATAGTATGAATTTTCTATAGATTTTACAAGTTAGATCTATAATCTGCAATTTTAAAATCGAACGGAATATTCCAGGGAATATTCCGCTGACTGGACAAGTTGACCGTGCAGGCTGACTGGGACTAGACGCTGACCTGACGATGACGTGGCGGTGACGAGGGGGCTGACCGGGACGATTGAATCTGGACCGTCGAGATAAGATCCGGTGGCTAGGAGAGAAGTTGGCTCAAAATAGACCCGATTTGGCCTCACAAAGGATTAGAAGGAGATTTGTGTTAGAGAGACAAATCCGTAGGTCAAAACGAAAAACTTTGAACATAAAAGTTGTGGAGGATGATTAGATCTACCTTTTCACCAAAGGAATTTGGATTTGAAGAAACGAGCGCGAGAAGATCTTGGAATTACGCCATCAGATCTGAAATATTGTGTTGCAAAATTCTCCGGCTGTGGTGGATGAAAAGAGGTGAGGTTTGTCGGAATTGAAAGATTTCGACGAGATCTACAACTTTCGTGTTGAAGCTGAAGGCATCCGACGAAGTTTAGATGGGTTTAGAAGCGAAATACGATTCGGTAGGGTGTAGATTCGGGATTTCGAGAAGGAAAAGTGTTATAGCTGTGGCTCAGAGGGATTATTTAGGCTTTTAGGATGGTGGGAGGATAGATCTTGAAACAGAGAATAAGTAGAAACAAACCGAAGTCAATTTGGAGTTATAGATAAAAAGTTATAGGTGTTTGAATAGAGATAGGTTTACAAAACAGATTTTCGCACGATTTTTAAAGCAATCGGTGGGATCGATCCCTCCGGTGCGCCTGGCTGGTTCGGTCGGCTGAGTGGGCCGGCCGGGTGGCCCATTTCTTTTTGTCTTTTTTTGTCCTTTTTTTTATTTTTTTTTTGGTATTTTTTTATATCTTTTGCATACGAACTCCAAATGACATGATTCTTGTTTCTAAATTTCTCTAAAATTCAGTAGATCATTATAGAATCATATTTGTAACATTTTCACTAGTTTTAATATGATTGCTTTATAAATGCCTATATATTCCTTATAGGAACATTTGGGCAAATCAACTATCAGATCTAGATATTAGGATTTGGATTCATTTTTGGGAACTTTGCATGGATGCAATGCAATGCTTCATGATTTTTATTTTTGCAAACATTCACACAAATCCTAAAATTAAACTCAATTCACGTCTTTTTGCCTATATGGCTACTTAGGTATTATCAAAAGGATATAGGGTTTTATGCATTTGGCCTTATATGGCTACTATGCAATATTTCTAAATAGCTTCTTAGGGTTTTATTTTAACCACTCAACCAAAACACACAATGTCACAAATGCCCAAAACAACAAGTTCAATCATGTAACATGAAGGAACACATTCTTAACATCCAATGAAAATGAAGATGTCATGTTATGTTCTCTCTTTTCAAGCAAGTGGTGAAAAGCATCTAGAATGGTTTCATAAATCGAAGTAGAGACTTAAAGGTCAAATAGGGAAATTAGAATATCACTCCACCATAATTGGGAAAGTCATTTAATTCCCTCTCTTTAATCATCTAAGCATGGTTGGATATTTAAAGAATCAAATGGTTGAAAAGAAAATGAAAACAAGTTAGATAGTCATGTTAATCCAATCTCATACAAGTTTCTGAATTCAAGGAAGGAAAATCATAACAGAAAGTTTCTTTTCTTTGAGAAATTTCAACAAAGTCAAACAATTCAACCAAGTTATTTTATTAACTTTACATTTCAAAATTAGGAGAATTTTGGGATGTGACAAACTACCACCCTTAAAAGGAATCTCGTCCCGAGATTCGAGAAGGCTAGAAAGAAATAGGTTCAGGATACAGTAGAGTGCTACCACCCTTAAAAGAAAATCTACTAGGTCACTTCTTGAGGATTCATCCTTTAGACATTTATTGGCATGATGTCTATTGCACATTTTGTTCTTCAGGATTTGCATATTTTAGAGAAACACTACTTGAACTAGAGAAACCCTCATGGTGGTCAACTAGGGAACATTTTCTTCATGCTGCCCCTTTAAATACTATTGAAGGTTTATCCTTACCGTATATTCCTACGGTTAGCAACAAGTGCTTTTGTAAAGGTGCAAGATCATCCCATTCTAAGGGCTAGGCTCAACGCCGTCTCTTTGCTAAGGTTGGAAAGACACTCAAGATTCGCAAAGCCAATGGTACAAGAGCGAATAATAAGAGTTGTAGGAATGGTGATCAATCCATCCTGCACCCAAATCATTACCCTGCATGAGGATATGTGAATCGCGTTTTTCTATCACTCGGACATCCTCACTTTCCTTGCAGATCGTTTCTATGGGCACAAACCAAGGTTTAGTGTGGACTCCCATGTATTCAATCAATAAGGCTACTATAACAAGGTAAACTATCGATACTTCAACACCTTTGGGTTGCATAAATCTACTACATAACATCACTGTCAACACTTCATACTTCCATATCCTTTTGTTGCATTAGACGGACTATTCACACTCTTTGGGCATCATCTTACAAATATTTTCAATAACTAATTCTCCATGTAATCAACACATCATTCTAATCTTCAAGGTTTTAAGATAGAGAAGAATAGATTCTAGGGGAAATAAACTACTAAGGAAGAACTCCAACCCATGCAAACAAGCACATACACCAATAAGCATACCAACATTCAACCATAAGCAATCAACACACAAGCAACAATCATAACAAGCTACACTCAAGCCAAAATAATTTTGTTTATGTTCCAGAAGTTTTGTTTTAATGGAATACCATCCACAAAATAGTTTTCATTTGATTAAAATTCGTTTTGGGGGTGAACCTACAATCATAAAAGCAAAGGACAGAATCTGTCCTGAAACTACAGCAGTGTTCACGAATTTTTCTGGGCACCTTAAACTCATCAGTAATTTTAGCCAATTTTTGTGCGGGTGCTACAGGTAATTACGCTCCAGATCCTAAAATATAAGCGCAATCCGAGTTACCAGTAATGAAATAAAAATCGCGCGGTACAACTGGTCAGGCAGAAAACTGCAGCAGTAATACCACAAATCTTTAATCAAAACCTTCATTAATTCATTATAAAAACTATCAAAAGTATTCTGAAACTTTGGGGTATTAAATATTACAACCTAAACATAATAAACCAGCTAACACACAAGTTCTTGCATCGATTGATTGCTAGATCTAAACGAAATCCTATCAAAACTATATGGTAGGCATCATCTAACTGTTCTTGGATCTCGCACTTCTTCGCACGAGTGCTCATCTATAAGTTTTGAACAAGATGAGATTAGAAAAGAAGGATCAAGAATTACAAGAATCTAATAAGTACAAAGTTTTGAGTTCATCCTACAAAGAGTCTTCCTTCTATGTTTTAAAAGAGAAGGGTATGAGAATTGAAGTGACAAGGAGATACAAGAAAGAATTGTAAGATGAGAATAGATAGAATGAAAGAGGATTTATATTCATATGGTTTTCCTATTCCAGTCCTAGGTCACGATCCTACAGTCAACACACTGCTCTGATACTATTTTGTAACACCCTCGCCTGATAAGGCTGAGTTCCTGTGTATAGTGCCAATCCCTGGATCGGTTCACTGGCACACACAGTACAGATGAATACCAAAGAACATAACAGTGCATCATTATTACATCGAATGATCCAGAATTTGTAATTATTACATAGTGCTTAGCTCAAAGGCTAGCTCAAATAACAAAGTAGCATATGGAAGCATAAACAAATAGTAGGTTTCAGCTTCAATTGTGCCACAGGCGAACAACTGTTGAGTGGAGTATCGCGACCTATTCGATCACTCATAATCGGTATAACCTGCAACATAAAACGTAGCAGCCCCGAAGGGTCAATACTTGGAATGTATGGCAAGTAGGGCTAAATAAGGAGACAATGCACATAGCTTCTACATGCTTATTTGGCTGGTGGAGCTTTGGCTAGCTTGCAATTTCAAAAACCTTTGCTCTACTTTCATAAACCAATTTGATTCACAACAACCCATTAAGTTCACCCATCAAGTTTTAGTAATTCAAAAATAAGGATGAGCGAGAATATGTCATAGTCTCAAGATCAAGCAACTCAATCGTCCGTAACCGGGGACGCGGCTAAGTACTTAGTTTTTTTTACACCCTGCAGGGGTTTGTACACTTTACCCATGTGACCTGGCCAACCAGCTCGTACCACCACACGCATATTGTGTGATGATAGGGAGAAGTCCAAGATGGGACCTTTCGGGAAGTAGATCACCAAACCCCACTACGCACCAGTCCCAACCTATCATTCACTACAACTCTGGCTACGCTGGGTTCAGATCACCACGACCTACTAAGTCCAACCAGCCACCCATTCTTACTGGCACATGGTTGCACATGTAAGCTACCATAACAAAGAGAACCAATCCTTCTCAGTACCCTGGGTGGCATTCCCCACCATTAACCACACTCTGATGACCATCCAACCATTCCGCCCAGGTAGTTCATTAACATTAAGTTGTTTTAGTTTGAAGCAATCACCACTCCACCATAGTGTGATCCCTTTTTCCCCCGTCTTCATAGCAGGTCTAAGCACATCTACTGAGCGGGGCTCAACTACAAGGAGATTCCTACCACAAATATATAGGATATAGCATAGCATAGTAATTCCTACACAATAACTATATAAATACACTACACATGCATAAGGGAAAATAGTAGGACAAGGTATGAACAAAATAGCATCTACTTGCCTTTGTTGTAGATGTAGTCGATTAGATAATCCTCACAAATATAATGGTTGCACTCGTCGTACTCAAAAGACTTGCAATCACAATGCTCGCAACCATAGCTGTTGCGATCATAGTAGTTACACTCCTCGCAATCTATCGTTCAAAAGAAAAAGCACAACAACATATCATTCAAACATTGTAATCATGCAACAATGCAACAATACAATAAAACAATGATGATCAAATGCATACATGGTGATTTAATATGTCACAATGGTTATAATTAGTTATCTAAGCAATACTAGATCACATGATGTATGTAGAAGTGTTTTAATGCAATATAGTATTTGTTATCCAATTTCAATTACCCATAAAGGGGTTTTAACATAACTGTTGTAGCTTTTGTACTAGATGCCGAATTAAATTTATATCTGAACTGTCATAGATAGAGGGCTTTAATACGAACCAGTAGCAATTGGATTCACCCTAATCGGAGTTATAGATCTTTTTCTAGGATTTATTTAGTGTTTAATGGAGTTTAATAAATATGAACAGATCGTACTGACAACAAACGAAGCTAAGTACAGATCTGAAAACTACGCAAGATTATGAACTCAGGGACACATTACTCATATTTTTCGGATCTGTAGATTATTTACTATGAATTTAATGATTTAAAAAGCCAATAATACTAATTAATTATTCGCCAGTAATCTATACAGTAAACTTGTAATTTTATTCCAGAATCATGTTCTATACAATTTTGTGAATCCAGAGGTATATCATTTGTATTTTTCTGAGTTGTATTTTACTTTCTATGAATTAATTGCTCCAAAAAGTGTATTAAACCATTTAAATAATCACAACAAATACTTACAGTAAATGTCTGATACAATTATATATTAATACTCTACACAATTTTTTGATTCCAACGGTATATTATTTGCAATGTTTGGACATAGTATGAATTTTCTATAGATTTTACAAGTTAGATCTATAATCTGCAATTTTAAAATCGAACGAAATATTCCAGGGAATATTCCGCTGACTGGACAAGTTGACCATGCAAGCTGACTAGGACTAGACGCTGACCTGAAGGTCACGTGGCGGTGACGAGGCGGCTGACCGGGACGATTGAATCTGGACCGTCGAGATAAGATCCGGTGGCTAGGAGAGAAGTTGGCTCAAAATAGACCCGATTTTGCCTCACAACGGATTAGAAGGAGATCTGTGTTAGAGAGACAAATCCGTAGGTCAAAACGAAAAACTTTGAACATAAAAGTTGTGGAGGATGATTAGATCTACCTTTTCACCAAAGGAATTTGGATTTGAAGAAACGAGCGCGAGAAGATCTTGGAATTACGCCATCAGATCTGAAATATTGTGTTGCGAAATTCTCCGGCTGTGGTGGATGAAAAGAGGTGAGGTTTGTCGGAATTGAAATATTTCGACGTGATCTACAACTTTCGTGTTGAACCCGAAGGCATCCGACGAAGTTTAGATGGGTTTAGAAGCAAAATACGATTCAGTAGGGTGTAGATTCGGGATTTCGAGAAGGAAAAGTGTTATAGCTGTGGCTCAGAGGGATTATTTAGCCTTTTAGGATGGTGGGAGGATAGATCTTGAAGCAGAGAATAAGTAGAAACAAACGGAAGTCAATTCGGAGTTATAGATAAAAAGTTATAGGTGTTTGAATAGAGATAGGTTTACAAAACAGATTTTCGCACGATTTTTAAAGCAATCGGTGGGATCGATCCCTCCGGTGCGCCTGGCTGGTTCGGTCGGCTGAGTGGGCCGGCCGGGTGGCCCATTTCGTTTTGTCTTTTTTTGTCCTTTTTTTTGGTATTTTTTTATATCTTTTGCATACGAACTCCAAATGACATGATTCTTGTTTCTAAATTTCTCTAAAATTCAGTAGATCATTATAGAATCATATTTGTAACATTTTCACTAGTTTTAATATGATTGCTTTATAAATGCCTATATATTCCTTATAGGAACATTTGGGCAAATCAACTATCAGATCTAGATATTAGGATTTGGATTCATTTTTGGGAACTTTGCATGGATGCAATGCAATGCTTCATGATTTTTATTTTTGCAAACATTCACACAAATCCTAAAACTAAAACTCAATTCACGTCTTTTTGCCTATATGGCTACTTAGGTATTATCAAAAGGATATAGGGTTTTATGCATTTGGCCTTATATGGCTACTATGCAATATTTCTAAATAGCTTCTTAGGGTTTTATTTTAACCACTCAACCAAAACACACAATGTCACAAATGCCCAAAACAACAAGTTCAATCATGTAACATGAAGGAACACATTCTTAACATCCAATGAAAATGAAGATGTCATGTTATGTTCTCTCTTTTCAAGCAAGTGGTGAAAAGCATCTAGAATGGTTTCATAAATCGAAGTAGAGACTTAAAGGTCAAATAGGGAAATTAGAATATCACTCCACCATAATTGGGAAAGTCATTTAATTCCCTCTCTTTAATCATCTAAGCATGGTTGGATATTTAAAGAATCAAATGGTTGAAAAGAAAATGAAAACAAGTTAGATAGTCATGTTAATCCAATCTCATACAAGTTTCTGAATTCAAGGAAGGAAAATCATAACAGAAAGTTTCTTTTCTTTGAGAAATTTCAACAAAGTCAAACAATTCAACCAAGTTATTTTATTAACTTTACATTTCAAAATTAGGAGAATTTTGGGATGTGACAAACTGCCACCCTTAAAAGGAATCTCGTCCCGAGATTCGAGAAGGCTAGAAAGAAATAGGTTCAGGATACAGTAGAGTGCTACCACCCTTAAAAGAAAATCTACTAGGTCACTTCTTGAGGATTCATCCTTTAGACATTTATTGGCATGATGTCTATTGCACATTTTGTTCTTCAGGATTTGCATATTTTAGAGAAACACTACTTGAACTAGAGAAACCCTCATGGTGGTCAACTAGGGAACATTTTCTTCATGCTGCCCCTTTAAATACTATTGAAGGTTTATCCTTACCGTATATTCCTACGGTTAGCAACAAGTGCTTTTGTAAAGGTGCAAGATCATCCCATTCTAAGGGCTAGGCTCAACGCCGTCTCTTTGCTAAGGTTGGAAAGACACTCAAGATTCGCAAAGCCAATGGTACAAGAGCGAATAATAAGAGTTGTAGGAATGGTGATCAATCCATCCTGCACCCAAATCATTACCCTGCATGAGGATATGTGAATCGCGTTTTTCTATCACTCGGACATCCTCACTTTCCTTGTAGATCGTTTCTATGGGCACAAACCAAGGTTTAGTGTGGACTCCCATGTATTCAATCAATAAGGCTACTATAACAAGGTAAACTATCGATACTTCAACACCTTTGGGTTGCATAAATCTACTACATAACATCACTGTCAACACTTCATACTTCCATATCCTTTTGTTGCATTAGACGGACTATTCACACTCTTTGGGCATCATCTTACAAATATTTTCAATAACTAATTCTCCATGTAATCAACACATCATTCTAATCTTCAAGGTTTTAAGATAGAGAAGAATAGATTCTAGGGGAAATAAACTACTAAGGAAGAACTCCAACCCATGCAAACAAGCACATACACCAATAAGCATACCAACATTCAACCATAAGCAATCAACACACAAGCAACAATCATAACAAGCTACACTCAAGCCAAAATAATTTTGTTTATGTTCCAGAAGTTTTGTTTTAATGGAATACCATCCACAAAATAGTTTTCATTTGATTAAAATTCGTTTTGGGGGTGAACCTACAATCATAAAAGCAAAGGACAGAATCTGTCCTGAAACTACAGCAGTGTTCACGAATTTTTCTGGGCACCTTAAACTCATCAGTAATTTTAGCCAATTTTTGTGCAGGTGCTACAGGTAATTACGCTCCAGATCCTAAAATATAAGCGCAATCCGAGTTACCAGTAATGAAATAAAAATCGCGCGGTACAACTGGTCAGGCAGAAAACTGCAGCAGTAATACCACAAATCTTTAATCAAAACCTTCATTAATTCATTATAAAAACTATCAAAAGTATTCTGAAACTTTGGGGTATTAAATATTACAACCTAAACATAATAAACCAGCTAACACACAAGTTCTTGCATCGATTGATTGCTAGATCTAAACGAAATCCTATCAAAACTATATGGTAGGCATCATCTAACTGTTCTTGGTTCTCGCACTTCTTCGCACGAGTGCTCATCTATAAGTTTTGAACAAGATGAGATTAGAAAAGAAGGATCAAGAATTACAAGAATCTAATAAGTACAAAGTTTTGAGTTCATCCTACAAAGAGTCTTCCTTCTATGTTTTAAAAGAGAAGGGTATGAGAATTGAAGTGACAAGGAGATACAAGAAAGAATTGTAAGATGAGAATAGATAGAATGAAAGAGGATTTATATTCATATGGTTTTCCTATTCCAGTCCTAGGTCACGATCCTACAGTCAACACACTGCTCTGATACTATTTTGTAACACCCTCGCCTGATAAGGCTGAGTTCCTGTGTATAGTGCCAATCCCTGGATCGGTTCACTGGCACACACAGTACAGATGAATACCAAAGAACATAACAGTGCATCATTATTACATCGAATGATCCAGAATTTGTAATTATTACATAGTGCTTAGCTCAAAGGCTAGCTCAAATAACAAAGTAGCATATGGAAGCATAAACAAATAGTAGGTTTCAGCTTCAATTGTGCCACAGGCGAACAACTGTTGAGTGGAGTATCGCGACCTATTCGATCACTCATAATCGGTATAACCTGCAACATAAAACGTAGCAGCCCCGAAGGGTCAATACTTGGAATGTATGGCAAGTAGGGCTAAATAAGGAGACAATGCACATAGCTTCTACATGCTTATTTGGCTGGTGGAGCTTTGGCTAGCTTGCAATTTCAAAAACCTTTGCTCTACTTTCATAAACCAATTTGATTCACAACAACCCATTAAGTTCACCCATCAAGTTTTAGTAATTCAAAAATAAGGATGAGCGAGAATATGTCATAGTCTCAAGATCAAGCAACTCAATCGTCCGTAACCGGGGACGCGGCTAAGTACTTAGTTTTTTTTACACCCTGCAGGGGTTTGTACACTTTACCCATGTGACCTGGCCAACCAGCTCGTACCACCACACGCATATTGTGTGATGATAGGGAGAAGTCCAAGATGGGACCTTTCGGGAAGTAGATCACCAAACCCCACTACGCACCAGTCCCAACCTATCATTCACTACAACTCTGGCTACGCTGGGTTCAGATCACCACGACCTACTAAGTCCAACCAGCCACCCATTCTTACTGGCACATGGTTGCACATGTAAGCTACCATAACAAAGAGAACCAATCCTTCTCAGTACCCTGGGTGGCATTCCCCACCATTAACCACACTCTGATGACCATCCAACCATTCCGCCCAGGTAGTTCATTAACATTAAGTTGTTTTAGTTTGAAGCAATCACCACTCCACCATAGTGTGATCCCTTTTTCCCCCGTCTTCATAGCAGGTCTAAGCACATCTACTGAGCGGGGCTCAACTACAAGGAGATTCCTACCACAAATATATAGGATATAGCATAGCATAGTAATTCCTACACAATAACTATATAAATACACTACACATGCATAAGGGAAAATAGTAGGACAAGGTATGAACAAAATAGCATCTACTTGCCTTTGTTGTAGATGTAGTCGATTAGATAATCCTCACAAATATAATGGTTGCACTCGTCGTACTCAAAAGACTTGCAATCACAATGCTCGCAACCATAGCTGTTGCGATCATAGTAGTTACACTCCTCGCAATCTATCGTTCAAAAGAAAAAGCACAACAACATATCATTCAAACATTGTAATCATGCAACAATGCAACAATACAATAAAACAATGATGATCAAATGCATACATGGTGATTTAATATGTCACAATGGTTATAATTAGTTATCTAAGCAATACTAGATCACATGATGTATGTAGAAGTGTTTTAATGCAATATAGTATTTGTTATCCAATTTCAATTACCCATAAAGGGGTTTTAACATAACTGTTGTAGCTTTTGTACTAGATGCCGAATTAAATTTATATCTGAACTGTCATAGATAGAGGGCTTTAATACGAACCAGTAGCAATTGGATTCACCCTAATCGGAGTTATAGATCTTTTTCTAGGATTTATTTAGTGTTTAATGGAGTTTAATAAATATGAACAGATCGTACTGACAACAAACGAAGCTAAGTACAGATCTGAAAACTACGCAAGATTATGAACTCAGGGACACATTACTCATATTTTTCGGATCTGTAGATTATTTACTATGAATTTAATGATTTAAAAAGCCAATAATACTAATTAATTATTCGCCAGTAATCTATACAGTAAACTTGTAATTTTATTCCAGAATCATGTTCTATACAATTTTGTGAATCCAGAGGTATATCATTTGTATTTTTCTGAGTTGTATTTTACTTTCTATGAATTAATTGCTCCAAAAAGTGTATTAAACCATTTAAATAATCACAACAAATACTTACAGTAAATGTCTGATACAATTATATATTAATACTCTACACAATTTTTTGATTCCAACGGTATATTATTTGCAATGTTTGGACATAGTATGAATTTTCTATAGATTTTACAAGTTAGATCTATAATCTGCAATTTTAAAATCGAACGGAATATTCCAGGGAATATTCCGCTGACTGGACAAGTTGACCATGCAAGCTGACTAGGACTAGACGCTGACCTGAAGGTCACGTGGCGGTGACGAGGCGGCTGACCGGGACGATTGAATCTGGACCGTCGAGATAAGATCCGGTGGCTAGGAGAGAAGTTGGCTCAAAATAGACCCGATTTTGCCTCACAACGGATTAGAAGGAGATCTGTGTTAGAGAGACAAATCCGTAGGTCAAAACGAAAAACTTTGAACATAAAAGTTGTGGAGGATGATTAGATCTACCTTTTCACCAAAGGAATTTGGATTTGAAGAAACGAGCGCGAGAAGATCTTGGAATTACGCCATCAGATCTGAAATATTGTGTTGCGAAATTCTCCGGCTGTGGTGGATGAAAAGAGGTGAGGTTTGTCGGAATTGAAATATTTCGACGTGATCTACAACTTTCGTGTTGAACCCGAAGGCATCCGACGAAGTTTAGATGGGTTTAGAAGCAAAATACGATTCAGTAGGGTGTAGATTCGGGATTTCGAGAAGGAAAAGTGTTATAGCTGTGGCTCAGAGGGATTATTTAGGCTTTTAGGATGGTGGGAGGATAGATCTTGAAGCAGAGAATAAGTAGAAACAAACGGAAGTCAATTCGGAGTTATAGATAAAAAGTTATAGGTGTTTGAATAGAGATAGGTTTACAAAACAGATTTTCGCACGATTTTTAAAGCAATCGGTGGGATCGATCCCTCCGGTGCGCCTGGCTGGTTCGGTCGGCTGAGTGGGCCGGCCGGGTGGCCCATTTCGTTTTGTCTTTTTTTGTCCTTTTTTTTTTGGTATTTTTTTATATCTTTTGCATACGAACTCCAAATGACATGATTCTTGTTTCTAAATTTCTCTAAAATTCAGTAGATCATTATAGAATCATATTTGTAACATTTTCACTAGTTTTAAGATGATTGCTTTATAAATGTCTATATATTCCTTATAGGAACATTTGGGCAAATCAACTATCAGATCTAGATATTAGGATTTGGATTCATTTTTGGGAACTTTGCATGGATGCAATGCAATGCTTATGAATGCTTCATGATTTTTATTTTTGCAAACATTCGCACAAATCCTAAAACTAAATCTCAATTCACGTCTTTTTGCCTATATGGCTACTTAGGTATTATCAAAAGGATATAGGGTTTTATGCATTTGGCCTTATATGGCTACTATGCAATATTTCTAAATAGCTTCTTAGGGTTTTATTTTAACCACTCAACCAAAACACACAATGTCACAAATGCCCAAAACAACAAGTTCAATCATGTAACATGAAGGAACACATTCTTAACATCCAATGAAAATGAAGATGTCATGTTATGTTCTCTCTTTTCAAGCAAGTGGTGAAAAGCATCTAGAATGGTTTCATAAATCGAAGTAGAGACTTAAAGGTCAAATAGGGAAATTAGAATATCACTCCACCATAATTGGGAAAGTCATTTAATTCCCTCTCTTTAATCATCTAAGCATGGTTGGATATTTAAAGAATCAAATGGTTGAAAAGAAAATGAAAACAAGTTAGATAGTCATGTTAATCCAATCTCATACAAGTTTCTGAATTCAAGGAAGGAAAATCATAATAGAAAGTTTCTTTTCTTTGAGAAATTTCAACAAAGTCAAACAATTCAACCAAGTTATTTTATTAACTTTACATTTCAAAATTAGGAGAATTTTGGGATGTGACAAACTACCACCCTTAAAAGGAATCTCGTCCCGAGATTCGAGAATGCTAGAAAGAAATAGGTTTAGGATACAGTAGAGTGCTACCACCCTTAAAAGAAAATCTACTAGGTCACTTCTTGAGGATTCATCCTTTAGACATTTATTGGCATGATGTCTATTGCACATTTTGTTCTTCATGATTTGCATATTTTAGAGAAACACTACTTGAACTAGCGAAACCCTCATGGTGGTAAACTAGGGAACATTTTCTTCATGCTGCCCCTTTAAATACTATTGAAGGTTTATCCTTACCGTATATTCCTACGGTTAGCAACAAGTGCTTTTGTAACGGTGTAAGATCATACCATTCTAAGGGCTAGGCTCAATGCCGTCTCTTTGCTAAGGTTGGAAAGACACTCAAGATTCGCAAAGCCAACGGTACAAGAGCGAATAATAAGAGTAGTAGGAATGGTGATCAATCCATCCTACACCCAAATCATTACCCTGCATGAGGATATGTGAATCGCGTTTTTCTATCACTCGGACATCCTCACTTTCCTTGCAGATCGTTTCTATGGGCACAAACCAAGGTTTAGTGTGGACTCCCATGTATTCAATCAATAAGTCTACTATAACAAGGTAAACTATCGATACTTCAACACCTTTGGGTTGCATAAATCTACTACATAACATCACTGTCAACACTTTAGACAGACTATTCACACTCTTTGGGCATCATCTTCCAAATATTTTCAATAACTAATTCTCCATGTAATCAACACATCATTCTAATCTTCAAGGTTTTAAGATAGAGAAGAATAGATTCTAGGGGAAAGAAACTACTAAGGAAGAACTCTAACCCATGCAAACAAGCACATAAACCAATAAGCATACCAACATTCAACCATAAGCAATCAACACACAAGCAACAATCATAACAAGCTACACTCAAGCCAAAATAATTTTGTTTATGTTCCAGAAGTTTTTTTTTAATGGAATACCATCCACAAAATAGTTTTCATTTGATTAAAATTCGTTTTGGGGGTGAACCTACAATCATAAAAGCAAAGGACAGAATCTGTCCTGAAACTACAGTAGTGTTCACGAATTTTTCTGGGCACCTTAAACTCATCAGTAATTTTAGCCAATTTTTGTGCAGGTGCTATAGGTAATTACTCTCCAGATCCTAAAATATAAGCGCAATCCGAGTTACCAGTATGGAAATAAAAATCGCGCGGTACAACTGGTCAGGCAGAAAACTGCAGCAGTAATACCACGAATCTTTAATCAAAACCTTCATTAATTCATTATAAAACTATCAAAAGTATTCTGAAACTTTGGGGTATCAAATAGTACAACCTAAACATAATAAACCAGCTAACACACAAGTTCTTGCATCGATTGATTGCTAGATCTAAACGAAATCCTGTCAAAACTATATGGTAGGCATCATCTAACTGTTCTTGGATCTCGCACTTCTTCGCACGAGTGCTCATCTATAAGTTTTGAACAAGATGAGATTATAAAAGAAGGATCAAGAATTACAAGAATCTAATAAGTACAAAGTTTTGAGTTCATCCTACAAAGAGTCTTCCTTCTATGTTTTAAAAGAGAAGGGTATCAGAATTGAAGTGACAAGGAGATACAAGAAAGAATTGTAAGATGAGAATAGATAGAATGAAAGAGGATTTATATTCATATGGTTTTCCTATTCTAGTCCTAGGTCACGATCCTACAGTCAACACACTGCTCTGATACCATTCTGTAACACCCTCGCCTAATAAGGCGGAGTTCCTGTGTATAGTGCCAATCCCTGGATCGGTTCACTGGCACACACAGTACAGATGAATACCAAAGAACATAACAGTGCATCATTATTACATCGAATGATCTAGAATTTGTAATTATTACATAGTGCTTAGCTCAAAGGCTAGCTCAAATAACAAAGTAGCATACGGAAGCATAAACAGATAGTAGGCTCCATCTTCAATTGTGCCACAGGCGAACAACTGTTGAGTGGAGTATCGCGACCTATTCGATCACTCATAATCGGTATAACCTGCAACATAAAACGTAGCAGCCCCGAAGGGTCAATACTTGGAATGTATGGCAAGTAGGGCTAAATAAGGAGACAATGCACCTAGCTTCTACATGCTTATTTGGCTGGTGGAGCTTTGGCTAGCTTGCAATTTCAAAAACCTTTGCTCTACTTTCATAAACCAATTTGATTCACAACAACCTATTAAGTTCACCCATCAAGTTTTAGTAATTGAAAAATAAGGATGAGCGAGAATATGTCATAGTCTCAAGATCAAGCAACTCAATCGTCCGTAACAGGGACACGGCTAAGTACTTAGTTTTTTTACACCCTGCAGGGGTTTGTACACTTTACCCATGTGACCTGGCCAACCCAGCTTGTACCACCACACGCATATTGTGTGATGATAGGGAGAAGTCCAAGATGGGACCTTTCAGGAAGTAGATCACCAAACCCCACTGCGCACCGGTCCCAACCTATCATTCACTACATCTCTGGCTATGCTGGGTTCGGATCACCACGACCTACTAAGTCCAACCAGCCACCCATTCTTACTGGCACATGGTTGCACATGTAAGCTACCATAACAAAGAGAACCAATCCTTCTCAGTACCCTGGGCGGCATTCCCCACCATTAACCACACTCCGATGACCATCCAACCATTCCGCCCAGGTAGTTCATTAACATTAAGTTGTTTTAGTTTGAAGCAATCACCACTCCACCATAGTGTGATCTCTTTTTCCCCGTCTTCACAGCAGGTCTAAGCACATCTACTGAGCGGGGCTCAACTACAAGGAGATTCCTACCACAAATATATAGGATATAACATAGCATAGTAATTCCTACACAATAACTATAGAAATACACTACACATGCATAAGCGAAAATAGTAGGACAAGGTATGAACAAAATAGCATCTACTTGCCTTTGTTGTAGATGTAATCGATTAGATAATCCTCACAGATATAATGGTTGCACTCGTCGCACTCAAAAGACTTGCAATCACAATGCTCGCAACCATAGCTATTGCGATCATAGTAGTTACACTCCTCGCAATCTATCGTTCAAAAGCAAAAGCACAACAACATATCATTCAAACGTTGCAATCATGCAACAATGCAACAATACAATAAAACAATGATGATCAAATGCATACATGCTGATTTAATATGTCACAATGGTTGTAATTAGTTATCTAAGCAATACTAGATCACATGATGTATGTAGAAGTGTTTTAATGCAATATAGTATTTGTTATCCAATTTCAATTACAAATAAAGGGGTTTTAACATAACTGTTGTAGCTTTGTACTAGATGCCGAATTAAATTTATATCTGAACTATAATGGATAGAGGGCTTTAATACGAAGGCATCCGACAAAGTTTAGATGGGTTTAGAAGCGAAATACGATTCGGTAGGGTGTAGATTCGGGATTTCGAGAAGGAAAAGTGTTATAGCTGTGGCTCAGAGGGATTATTTAGGCTTTTAGGATGGTGGGAGGATAGATCTTGAAGCAGAGAACAAGTAGAAACAAACGGAAGTCAATTTGGAGTTATAGATAAAAAGTTATAGGTGTTTGAATAGAGATAGGTTTACAAAACAGATTTTCGCACGATTTTTAAAGCAATCGGTGGGATCGATCCCTCCGGTGCGCCTGGCTGGTTCGGTTGGCTGAGTGGGCCGTCCGGGTGGCCCATTTCGTTTTGTCTTTTTTTCCTTTTTTTTTTTTGGTATTTTTTTTATATCTTTTGCATACGAACTCCAAATGACATGATTCTTGTTTCTAAATTTTTCTAAAATTCAGTAGATCATTATAGAATCATATTTGTAACATTTTCACTAGTTTTAAGATGATTTCTTTATAAATGTCTATATATTCCTTATAGGAACATTTGGGCAAATCAACTATCAGATCTAGATATTAGGATTTGGATTCAATTTTTGGGAACTTTGCATGGATGCAATGCAATGCTTATGAATGCTTCATGATTTTTATTTTTGCAAACATTCACACAAATCCTAAAACTAAAACTCAATTCACGTCTTTTTGCCTATATGGCTACTTAGGTATTATCAAAAGGATATAGGGTTTTATGCATTTGGCCTTATATGGCTACTATGCAATATTTCTAAATAGCTTCTTAGGGTTTTATTTTAACCACTCAACCAAAACACACAATGTCACAAATACCCAAAACAACAAGTTCAATCATGTAACATGAAGGAACACATTCTTAACATCCAATCAAAATGAAGATGTCATGTTATCTTCTCTCTTTTCAAGCAAGTGGTGAAAAGCATCTAGAATGGTTTCATAAATCGAAGTAGATACTTAAAGGTCAAATAGGGAAATTAGAATATCACTCCACCATAATTGGGAAAGTCATTTAATTCCCTCTCTTTAATCATCTAAGCATGGTTGGATATTTAAAGAATCAAATGGTTGAAAAGAAAATGAAAACAAGTTAGATAGTCATGTTAATCCAATCTCATACAAGTTTCTGAATTCAAGGAAGGAAAATCATAACAGAAAGTTTCTTTTCTTTGAGAAATTTCAACAAAGTCAAACAATTCAACCAAGTTATTTTATTAACTTTACATTTCAAAATTAGGAGAATTTTGGGATGTGACAAACTACCACCCTTAAAAGGAATCTCGTCCCGAGATTCGAGAAGGCTAGAAAGAAATAGGTTCAGGATACAGTAGAGTGCTACCACCCTTAAAAGAAAATCTACTAGGTCACTTCTTGAGGATTCATCCTTTAGACATTTATTGGCATGATGTCTATTGCACATTTTGTTCTTCAAGATTTGCATATTTTAGAGAAACACTACTTGAACTAGCGAAACCCTCATGGTGGTCAACTAGGGAACATTTTCTTCATGCTGCCCCTTTAAATACTATTGAAGGTTTATCCTTACCGTATATTCCTACGGTTAGCAACAAGTGCTTTTGTAAAGGTGCAAGATCATACCATTCTAAGGGCTAGGCTCAACGCCGTCTCTTTGCTAAGGTTGGAAAGACACTCAAGATTCGCAAAGCCAACGGTACAAGAGCGAATAATAAGAGTAGTAGGAATGGTGATCAATCCATCCTGCACCCAAATCATTACCCTGCATGAGGATATGTGAATCGCGTTTTTCTATCACTCGGACATCCTCACTTTCCTTGCAGATCGTTTCTATGGGCACAAACCAAGGTTTAGTGTGGACTCCCATGTATTCAATCAATAAGGCTACTATAACAAGGTAAACTATCGATACTTCAACACCTTTGGGTTGCATAAATCTACTACATAACATCACTGTCAACACTTCATACTTCCATATCCTTTTGTTGCATTAGACGGACTATTCGCACTCTTTCGGCATCATCTTCCAAATATTTTCAATAACTAATTCTCCGTGTAATCAACACATCATTCTAATCTTCAAGGTTTTAAGATAGAGAAGAATAGATTCTAGGGGAAAGAAACTACTAAGGAAGAACTCCAACCCATGCAAACAAGCACATACACCAATAAGCATACCAACATTCAACCATAAGCAATCAACACACAAGCAACAATCATAACAAGCTACACTCAAGCCAAAATAATTTTGTTTATGTTCCAGAAGTTTTGTTTTAATGGAATACCATCCACAAAATAGTTTTCATTTGATTAAAATTCGTTTTGGGGGTGAACCTACAATCATAAAAGCAAAGGACAAAATCTGTCCTGAAACTACAGCAGTGTTCACGAATTTTTCTGGGCACCTTAAACTCATCAGTAATTTTAGCGAATTTTTGTGCAGGTTATACAGGTAATTACGCTCCAGATCCTAAAAAATAAGCGCAATAAGAGTTACCAGTAAGGAAATAAAAATCGCGCGGTACAACTGGTCAGGCAGAAAACTGCAGCAGTAATACCACGAATCTTTAATCAAAACCTTCATTAATTCATTATAAAAACTATCAAAAGTATTCTGAAACTTTGGGGTATCAAATAGTACAACCTAAACAAAATAAACCAGCTAACACACAAGTTCTTGCATCGATTGATTGCTAGATCTAAACGAAATCCTGTCAAAACTATATGGTAGGCATCATCTAACTGTTCTTGGATCTCGCACTTCTTCGCACGAGTGCTCATCTATAAGTTTTGAACAAGATGAGATTAGAAAAGAAGGATCAAGAATTACAAGAATCTAATAAGTACAAAGTTTTGAGTTCATCCTACAAAGAGTCTTCCTTCTATGTTTTAAAAGAGAAGGGTATCAGAATTGAAGTGACAAGGAGATACAAGAAAGAATTGTAAGATGAGAATAGATAGAATGAAAGAGGATTTATATTCATATGGTTTTCCTATTCCAGTCCTAGGTCACGATCCTACAGTCAACACACTGCTCTGATACCATTCTGTAACACCCTCGCCTAATAAGGCGGAGTTCCTGTGTATAGTGCCAATCCCTGGATCGGTTCACTGGCACACACAGTACAGATGAATACCAAAGAACATAACAGTGCATCATTATTACATCGAATGATCCAGAATTTGTAATTATTACATAGTGCTTAGCTCAAAGGCTAGCTCAAATAACAAAGTAGCATATGGAAGCATAAACAGATAGTAGGTTTCAGCTTCAATTGTGCCATAGGCGAACAACTGTTGAGTGGAGTATCGCGACCTATTCGATCACTCATAATCGGTATAACCTGCAACATAAAACGTAGCAGCCCCGAAGGGTCAATACTTGGAATGTATGGCAAGTAGGGCTAAATAAGGAGACAATGCACCTAG
>OV702288.1:250724037-250726537 GCA_916181665.1 Avena sativa | reverse complement strand
CTACTACTACAGCTAGCGCTACTGCTACTACTACTACTTCTAATACTGCTACTGCTGCTACTACTGCTGCTACTGCTACTGCTGGTACTACTGCTGCTACTGCTACTGCTACTGTTGCTACTGCTACTGCTACTACTACTACTACTCCTGCTACTACTCCTACTACTACTACTCCTGCTACTACTGCTACTACTGCTGCTGCTACTACTACTACTCCTGCTACTACTACTCCTGCTACTGCTACTACTGCTACTACTACTTCTACTACTTCTACTACTACTACTACTGGTACTGCTACTACTACTACTACTGCTACTACAACTGTTGCTACTGCTGCTACTACTACTGGTGCTACTACTACTACTACTGCTGCTACTACTACTACTCCTGCTACTACTCCTACCAGTACTACTACTACTACTATTACTACTACTACTGTGACTACTACTGCTACTGCTACTCCCACTACTACTATTGCTCCTAGTACTACTTCTACTACTACAACTCCTGCTAATAATCCTGCTCCGACTACTCCTGCTACTACTCCTGCTACTTCTACTGCTACTGCTCCTACTACTACTCCTCCTACTGCTCCCGCTCCTCCTACTGCTCCTGTTGCTCCTCCTGCTATTGCTACTGCTACTGCTACAGGTAGCGCTACTAATACTGCTACTGCTGCTACTACTACTACTACTTCTACTACTACTACTACTACTACTGCTGCTGCTGCTGCTACTGCTACTGCTACTACTACTCCTACTGCTACTACTACTGCTACTGCTACTTCTACTGCTACTACTACTGCTACTACTTCTCCTACTCCTGCTACTACTACTGCTACAGCTACTGCTACTGCTACTCCTACTACTGCTACTACTTCTGCTACTACTACTGCTACTACTACTGCTACTGCTACTTCTACTACTGCTGCTGCTACTACTACTACTACTCTTCCTACAACTACTACTACTACTACTACTACTGCTGCTACTGCTACTACTGCTACTACTGCTACTACTGCTTCTACTACTACTACTACTACTACTACTACTGCTACTGCTACTACTACTACTGCTACTACAACTGTTGCTACTGCTACTACTGTTGCTACTACTACTAGTACTACTACAACAACAACAACAACAACAACAACTACTACTACTACTACTACTACTGCTGCTACTACTACTGCTACAACTAGCACTACTGCTACTGCTGCTACTTCTACTACTACTACTACTACTGCTGCTGCTACTACTACTGCTACTACTACTGCTGCTACTGCTACTACTACTACTACTGCTACTGCTACTGCTACTGCTACTTCTACTGCTACTGCTACTGCTACTACTACTACTACTACTACTACTACTACTACTACTACTACTACCACTACTACTGCTACTGCTGCTACTACTACTACTACTCCTGCTACTACTACTCCTACTACAACAACTACTACTACTACTGCTGCTGCTACTCCTACTACTACTACTGCTGCTGCTGCTGCTACTACTACTACTACTACTGCTGCTGCTACTACTACTACTACTCCTGCTACTACTCCTGCTACTACTACTACTACTTCTACTACTACTACTAGTACTACTACAATGACTTCTACTGCTACTGCTACTCCCACTACTACTGTTGCTCCTAGTACTACTGCTACTACTACAACTCCTGCTAATAATCCTGCCCCGACTACTCCTGCTACTACTTCTGCTACTTCTACCGCTACTGCTACTACTATTGCTCCTCCTACTGCTACTGCTACCGCTACTACTACTGCTCCTGCTGCTGCTAATGCTAAAGCTGCTGCTACTGCTACTGCTACAGCTAGCGCTACTACTATTGCTACTGCTGCTACTACTACTACTACTCCTGCTGCTCCTCCTACTGCTGCTACTGCTACTGCTACTGCTATAGCTAGCGCTACTACTACTGCTGCTGCTCCTACTACTACTAATACTACTACTATTGCTACTACTACTACTGCTACTACTACTACTACTACAACTGTTGATACTGCTGCTACTGCTGCTGCTACTACTATTGGTGCTACTGCTACTACTACTGCTGCTGCTACTACTACTACTCCTCCTCCTACTGCTGCTGCTGCTACTACTACTAGTACTACTACTACTACTGCTGCTAGTGCTACTACTACTACTACTACTACTACTACTACTACTGCTGCTGCTGCTACTACTACTACTACTACTACTACTACTGCTGCTAGTGCTACTACTACTACTACTACTACTACTACTGCTGCTGCTGCTGCTACTACTACTACTACTACTACTCCTGCTCCTACTACTACTACTACTACTACTACTACTACTACTACTACTAGTACTACTACTGTGGCTACTACTGCTACTGCTACTCCCACTACTACTACTGCTAATAATCCTGCTCCGACTACTCCTGCTACTACTACTTCTACTGCTCCTACTACTGCTCCTCCTACTGCTCCTGCTACTGCTACTACAAC
>OV702288.1:250531537-250534037 GCA_916181665.1 Avena sativa | reverse complement strand
CTTCTACTACTACTACTACTACTACTACTACTACTACTGCTACTGCTACTACTACTACTCCTGCTACTACTACTACTACTACTACTACTACTACTACTACTACTACTACTACTGCTGCTGCTACTATGACTACTACTTCTACTGCTACTCCCACTACTACTACTACTACTACTACTACTAATGCTACTACTACTACTACTACTACTACTACTACTACTACTACTACTACTGCTACTGCTACTGCTACTTCTACTGCTACTTCTACTGCTGCTGCTGCTACTGCTACGGCTACTACTACTACTACTACTACTACTACTACTACTACTACTACTACTACTACTACTACTACTACTACTACTACTACTACTACTACTACTACTGCTACTGCTACTTCTACTACTCCTGCTACTACTACTACTACTACTACTACTACTACTACTACTACTACTACTACTACTACTGCTGCTACTATGACTACTACTGCTACTGCTACTCCCACTACTACTACTACTACTACTACTACTACTACTACTGCTACTACTGCTACTACTACTCCTACTACTGCTACTGCTACTTCTACTGCTGCTGCTGCTACTGCTACGGCTACTACTACTACTACCACTACTACTACTACTACTACTACTACTGCTACTGCTACTACTACTCCTGCTACTACTACTACTACTACTGCTACTACTACTACTACTACTACTACTGCTACTGCTACTGCTACTGCTACTGCTACTTCTACTGCTACTTCTACGGCTGCTACGGCTACTACTACTACTACTACTACTACTACTACTGCTACTGCTACTGCTACTACTACTACTCCTGCTACTACTACTACTACTACTACTACTACTACTACTACTGCTTACTTCTACTACTCCTGCTACTACTACTACTACTACTACTACTACTACTACTGCTACTATGACTACTACTGCTACTGCTACTCCCACTACTACTACTACTACTACTACTACTACTACTACTACTACTACTACTACTACTACTACTGCTACTGCTACTGCTACTGCTACTGCTACTGCTACTCCTACTACTACTCCTGCTACTACTACTACTACTACTACTACTACTACTACTACTACTACTACTACTACTACTGCTGCTGCTACTATGACTACTACTTCTACTGCTACTCCCACTACTACTACTACTACTACTACTACTAATGCTACTACTACTACTACTACTACTACTACTACTACTACTACTACTACTACTACTGCTACTGCTACTGCTACTTCTACTGCTACTTCTACTGCTGCTGCTGCTACTGCTACGGCTACTACTACTACTACTACTACTACTACTACTACTACTACTACTACTACTACTACTACTACTACTACTACTACTACTACTACTACTACTGCTACTGCTACTTCTACTACTCCTGCTACTACTACTACTACTACTACTACTACTACTACTACTACTACTACTACTACTACTGCTGCTACTATGACTACTACTGCTACTGCTACTCCCACTACTACTACTACTACTACTACTACTACTACTACTACTGCTACTACTGCTACTACTACTCCTACTACTGCTACTGCTACTTCTACTGCTGCTGCTGCTACTGCTACGGCTACTACTACTACTACCACTACTACTACTACTACTACTACTACTACTGCTACTGCTACTACTACTCCTGCTACTACTACTACTACTACTGCTACTACTACTACTACTACTACTACTGCTACTGCTACTGCTACTGCTACTGCTACTTCTACTGCTACTTCTACGGCTGCTACGGCTACTACTACTACTACTACTACTACTACTACTACTGCTACTGCTACTGCTACTACTACTACTCCTGCTACTACTACTACTACTACTACTACTACTACTACTACTACTACTGCTACTGCTACTTCTACTACTCCTGCTACTACTACTACTACTACTACTACTACTACTACTACTGCTACTATGACTACTACTGCTACTGCTACTCCCACTACTACTACTACTACTACTACTACTACTACTACTACTACTACTACTACTGCTACTGCTACTGCTACTGCTACTGCTACTGCTACTTCTACTGCTACTGCTGCTACTTCTACGGCTACTACTACTACTACTACTACTGCTGCTACTGCTACTGCTACTACTACTACTCCTGCTACTACTACTACTACTACTACTGCTACTACTACTACTACTACTACTACTACTGCTACTGCTACTGCTACTGCTACTGCTACTTCTACTACTGCTACGGCTACTACTACTACTACTACTACTACTACTACTACTACTACTGCTACTGCTACTGCTACTACTACTACTCCTGCTACTACTACTACTACTACTACTACTACTACTACTACTACTACTACTGCTACTGTGACTACTACTGCTACTGCTACTCCCACTACTACTATTGCTCCTACTACTACTACTATGACTACTCCTACTACGACTACTGTGACTACTCCTGCTA
>OV702288.1:250086537-250104037 GCA_916181665.1 Avena sativa | reverse complement strand
TGCTACTACTACTGCTGCTACTTCTACTACTTCTACTACTACTAGTACTACTACTACTACTACTACTACTACTACTACTGCTACTGCTACTGCTACTGCTACTGCTACTGCTACACTGCTACTGCTACTGCTACTGCTACTGCTACTGCTATTGCTACTGCTGCTGCTCCTACTACTACTACTACTGTTACGACTACTACTACTACTACTACTACTACTGCTGCTGCTACAGCTACAACTAGCATTACTACTACTGCTACTGCTGCTACTTCTACTACTTCTACTACTAGTACTACTACTACTACTACTACTACTACTACTACTACTACTGCTACTGCTACTGCTACTGCTACTGCTACTGCTACTGCTACTGGTACTACTACTACTACTACTACTACTACTACCACTATTACTGCTACTACTGCTACTACTACTACTACTACTACTACTACTGCTGTTGCTGCTGCTGCTGCTACTACTACTACTGCTACTTCTACTGTTGCTGCTGCTACTGCTACTACTACTACTACTACTATTACTCTTACTACTACTACTAGTACTACAACAACAACAACAACTACTACTACTACTACTGCTACTACTACTGCTACTCCTACTGCTAGTGTTACTGCTACTCCTACTTCTACTGCTACTGCTACTGCTACTACTGCTACTCCTACTGCTACTTCTACTTCTACTGCTACTGCTACTGCTACTACTACTGCTACTACTACTGCTACTGCTACTGCTACTCCTACTCCTACTACTGCTACTACTACTGCTACTACTACTCGTGCTACTGCTACTACTATTCCTGCTACTACTACTACTACTCCCGCTACTACAGCTACTGCTACTTCTACTGCTCCTACTACTCCTGCTACTACTGCTCCTACTGTTACTACTACCACTGCTACTACTACTGCTGCTGCTACTGCTACTACTACTGCTGCTGCTACTGCTACTACTACTACTACTACTGCTACTACTGCTACTGCTACTGCTACTGCTACTGCTGTTGCTGCTACTGCTACTGCTGCTGCTGCTACTGCTACTACTACTACTACTACTACTACTACTACTACTACTGCTACTACTACTACTACTACTGCTACTACTACTACTACTCTTCCTACTACTACTACTACTACTACTACTACAACTACTACTACTACTACTACTGCTGCTACTACTACTACTGCTGCTACTACTACTACTGCTGCTACTGCTACAACTAGCATTACTGCTACTTCTACTGCTGCTACTTCTACTACTTCTACTACTACTAGTACTACTACTACTACTACTACTACTACTACTGCTACTACTCCTGCTACTGCTACTACTACTCCTGCTACTACTACTACTCCTGCTACTACTACTACTGCTACTACTGCTACTGCTACTACTACTACTACTACTACTACTACTACTACTCTTCCTTCTACTACTACTACTACTACTGCTGCTGCTACTACTACTGCTTCTACTGCTACAACTAGCACTACTGCTACTACTACTTCTACTACTACTACTGCTACTACTACTACTACTACTACTCTTCCTACTACTACTACTACTGCTGCTGCTGCTACTACTACTGCTGCACTGCTACAACTACCACTACTGCTACTGCTACTGCTCCTACTTCTACTACTTCTGCTACTACTACTACTACTACTACTACTACTACTATTATTGCTTCTTCTACTACTCCTACTACTGCTGCTGCTGCTGCTACTACTACTACTACTACTGCTACTACTACTACTACTACTGCTACTACTACTACTGCTACTACTACTACTCTTGCTACTACTCCTACTTCTCCTACTACTACTACTACTACTACAGCTACTACTACTACTGCTACTGCTACTGCTACTGCTACTGCTACTGCTACTGCTACTGCTACTGCTACTGCTACTGCTACTGCTACTGCTACTACTACTCCTACTGCTACTGCTACTGCTACTACTGCTCCTACTACTCCTGCTACTACTCCTGCTACTGCTCCTGCTACTGCTTCTACTACTCCTACTACTGCTACTACTTCTGCTACTACTACTGCTACTACTACTAGTACTGCTACTGCTACTACTAATACTGCTACTACTACTACTACTACTACTCTTCCTACTACTACTACTACTACTACTACTACTACTACTACTACTACTACTACTGCTGCTACTGCTACAACTAGCATTACTGCTACTGCTACTGCTGCTACTTCTACTACTTCTACTACTAGTACTGCTACTGCTACTGCTACTGCTACTGCTACTGCTACTGGTACTACTACTACTACTACTACTACTACTACTACTATTACTACTACCACTATTACTGCTACTACTGCTACCACTACTACTACTACTACTGCTGTTGTTGTTGCTGCTGCTACTACTACTACTACTGCTACTTCTACTGTTGTTGCTGATACTGCTACGGCTACTGCTACTGCTACTAGTACTACTACTATTACTCTTACTACTACTAGTACTACAACAACAACTACTACTACTACTACTACTGCTACTCCTACTGCTACTGTAACTGCTACTCCTACTGCTACTTCTACTGCTACTGCTACTGCTACTACTACTGCTACTTCTACTTCTACTGCTACAGCTACTGGTACTTCTACTACTACTGCTACTGCTACTCCTACTCCTACTACTGCTACTACTACTGCTACTACTACTCCTGCTACTGCTACTGCTACTACTACTCCTGCTACTACTACTACTCCTGCTACTACTACTACTGCTACTACTGCTACTGCTACTACTACTACTACTACAACAACTACTACTACTACTCTTCCTTCTACTACTACTACTACTACTACTGCTGCTGCTGCTACTACTACTGCTGCTACTGCTACAACTAGCACTACTGCTACTGCTACTTCTACTACTACTACTACTGCTGCTACTACTACTACTACTACTACTACTACTACTACTACTACTACTACTACAACAACTACTACTACTACTACTACTACTACTACTACTACTACTACTGCTACTACTGCTACTACTGCTACTTCTACTACTACTACTGCTACTACTACTACTGCTACTACTGCTACTGCTACTACTACTACTACTACTACTACAACTACTACTGCTACTACTACTACTACTACTACTACTACTACTACTACTCTTCCTTCTACTACTACTACTACTACTACTACTACTACTACTACTACTACTACTGCTACTGCTACAACTACCACTACTCCTACTGCTACTGCTGCTACTTCTACTACTTCTGCTACTACTACTACTACTACTACTACTACTACTACTACTACTACTACTACTACTACTACTACTACTATTGCTTCTTCTACTACTCCTACTACTGTTGCTGCTGCTACTACTACTACTTCTACTACTACTACTGCTACTACTACTACTCCTGCTACTACTCCTACTTCTCCTACTACTACTACTACTACTACTACTACTACTACTACTACTACAACTACTACTACTACTGCTACTGCTACTGTGTAACTACCTCGGTGAATTACGCTCCTAGTTACAAGCCTGGATGAACGGAAATGGTTGAAATAGTACGGTGGGGCCCAAATGCCACTCACAGGTAGACCTTTCGGCCGTCCCAACCATTTCCAAACATCGGGACAAGAACGGGCGGCGTAATCGGCAGGCGAAGGGATCAACTACATACACAAATGAGTATGTATGCAAGCCACCATACAACAGTACATCAGAGCCATTCCATCTAGAAAGAAAGGAAATATAGCAACGCCATACGGCAAGATCCAAATATCCTAGATAGATATAATAGTTTAGGATATCTCCTCATACATCAATCAACAGAGTATCAAGCGGAAGCGGAAGACAAAATCCGAGTACGGATAAGAAGCAAATCGGCATAAGATGCCCCATAAATAAGCACATCCCGCCCACAGATCTCACGGATCCCCGTTCCCGGAATCTCTACACCGAATGATCGTTGCCCACATCGTCCGTCTCTTCCACCCAGTATCCATCTTGCGAGTGTACCTGTTCATCTGAACCAACAATTTATCGTGTGAGACCCTAGGGGTACTCAGCAAGTCTTTATGCCTCTAAAGGGGACGCAACCTGGGGTGACGCAATTGCAGCAAAAGATAAACCCTAGCAATTCTAAAGATACTCGCTAACCATCCGCCTAACCAGAGATAGACGGATGTCCGTTAATTAATAACAACAGTTAAAACAGTTATAATGGTAATCTTAACAGATCCATCCTCCTCCTCGCTTACCGACGAGGAAGCGGACGAACAACCCCCAACCGTTGGCAGTTTTATTATCCATTCCGTGAGTGTTGCACTATTTACTAGTCAGGTACCTAGTCTAGTCAAATTAAAAGCGGTACTTTAGTTATGCTTGTCTATGATCGAGAAACTGTGCTCCAAGTCGTCCATAACCGCGGACACGGCTTTCAGAAAGTTTTACCCTGCAGGGGTGCACAAATAGCAACACACACTCGATATGCCTCGGAAAAACCAAATCAAAACCCAACGAGACAGTCACGACAAAGCAATTACAGGATTCAGAAATATTTCAGGGGGCCACCCCTTTAAGTAGATCCCGCAACGAAGCCGGCCGGCTCCGAAACGGGCTTAAGGTTGTGGAGGCGGCTGTAAACGACTGCGAACCCGAAAGTGTGGCTGGGCTTGTCGATACAGCAAAATCGGGCCACGATCCTAAACAGTACAGTGTGCTCCTCGCACAATTTAAATAAAGCAGTAAAGCATGGCATAAGTACAGGATAGTAAATAAAACCTCAAACTAGTTTGTGGCCCCAAGAAATAGGAATGAATCAAGCTCTGGCTCAGGGGGGGTCCATAAGGCCTCCCGGATGTGGATAGCGCGAATATTCTTGGAACAGGAATCAAGTACTCGGGGTCTTACGGGACACAAGTGAGCATACAAACCAAATAACAGATATTGCTCACCGGTGCCACTTTCATTAGTTGTCCCATTACTACTCAGGTTAAGTTGTTTAGGTACCTTGTTATTTATCAGACACTCACATACCCTACACATGTTGTTCTACGACTCGCATGGCTCAAACAACTCCTGTAATAATGGCTCATGGGATGGGGGAACAAGCTTCGGTGGGGTTTAAAAGTAAAGGCTATGCAATACTTGGGATTCAGTTTAATGCAATCGCGACTCAATGATGCAAGAATAAGATAGAGGCAATAGGTACTATATGTATGCAAGCATGTGGTAGTGCTTGCCTGGCACCTCGGTTGAAGCAAGGAATGGATCTGGGTAGTGCTCCTGGTTCTCTTGATATATCCCCTGCTCAGCGTCTATTCGAAGAAGAACCAAACAAACAAGGGCCAACATAAATAAAGTGCACAAGCATATGAATAAATGCGACAAGCAAACAATCATGCCATGATGAATGATGCACAATTTGCATGGCATTAAAGTATCATGGCATGGGTGGGGTGTGGAATACAATAATAAAGCATTTTATTTAGTTTTGGCCCCATTTTTAATCTCATATTAGTTGCTGTATACTTTATATTTATATGATGCATGCTTCAAAACAAACCATGGAATGCATAAACAGAAAGGTCTCGTCGAGCTGATCATTTTAGACATATCATTTGTCGAATTCGGAGTTATAAAACAAAAGTTATTAATTAATTAAGTCCAGGGGCATTTTTATTGTAATTTAAATAAACTTGGAATTTTAATTGTTCAAAATAGATTTTGGAGGCCATATTTGAAATCCTCACATTTTTCTGATTTGAAAACATATATTATTTGTTTAAATTGGGTTTACCAATTAAAAGTTATTAAAAACAGAAATAAATTCTTATTTAAACATTTTCAGAAATTGTTTTTATTTAAAATAGAAAACACACAGACTTTTTATACTCAGGGGATCCTAGCCCGGGTCACTAACGAGCGGGCCAGGCGCTGACTCAGCACGGTGACGCGGCGGGACCTGGCGTGGGGACTTTTGTCACCGCGTGGTGGGCTAACCGGTGCGGATGACAAGTGGGGCCGGCGTCTAACGGGTCCACACGCGCGCGCGCCCAGCGGCCAGCTGACACGTGGGCAAACCTGCGCGCAGGGAGGGACTGGTCTGTGATGGCCAGGTCTTCCGGGGTGTTTTTAGAAAAACCAACGGATGGCTGACTCGTGGGGCTTCCGGGGCTGCGGGTTGAGGCGGGAAAAAGGGCAGGGGCCTTTCTGGAAAAGGCGTCGCGACGCCGGCTGTCTGCTGCACGCCGATCTGCAGAGCGCAGGGTATCGGCCGGCGTTTGATCGACGATGGCGACCGAACGGCGGCGGATCTCGCCACGCCGCAAAAACGAAAGACGACGAGGGGACGTAGGGCTACAAGTTTCGTTCAAGAGGCATCGCCGGATGAGGCCTACCACGCGCGGGGCAAGGCGAGAAACAGAGAGGCAGGAAACGGCTGCAGACGCGACGGACGGTGACTGCGGCGGCGCGCGTGCACGCGGTGTGCTCGACGCAGGGCGGCGGCGATGCAAGGTGAGAGGGGAAGGGAGACGGTGTCCAGGAGGTCGGTGGGGCTCACCTACGACCCGCAGGTGCAGCTAGCGGGCTCGGGGTAGAGTAGATCGTCGAGGAGGCAGCGGCCGGAGTACTCCTGGTGCTCACGGACGCGGCGGCGGCGAGGTTTCTCCGGCGAGCTTCTGCAGCTGCCCCGCGTCCTGGGCATCGAAGAGGAGGCAGAGGGAGGTCCTGGTGCTCCTGGTACAGCTTGGCGTGCTCGGGAACGTCTAGAGGGAGAGGTGGCCGAGGCTAGGGCTAGGGTTTGGCATGGCTTGGAGCTTGCAAACTTGGGGAGGAAGAAGGGAGTAGAGGAGGACCTGGGCGCCTCCCAGATCCGATCTGAGGTGGAGAGGGCGAGCTGGGGTGGTTGTGAAGAGAGGAAAGGGAGGAGCACATGGGGGGTGGTGCACTTTTGCAAAAGGGGAGGGGAGGTGATCGGTCTAGGATAGCTTTCTCTCCTCTCTCTTTGTTCTTTAGCTAGAGAAGGAAAAAGAGGGGACCGGGGGAGGGGTAGCTCGGGCTAGGGTAGCTTGGGGGGCTCGGGTTAGGTTGACTAGGGTTAGGGAGGGGTGGTCTCGGGTTAGGTTAGAGGGTAGCTAGGGTTTAGGGGGAAAGAGAGAGAGGGGGTATGGTGTTAGATGTAGGTGATTAGGGAGGTAGGGTTTAGGGTTAAAGATGTAGAGAGAGAGGGGGTTTATGGGTTTAGGCATAAACACATGACCAAGCATGGATGGGCGGGGGTTAAGAGAGATAGATGGAGTGGTTCCTTGTGACTAGATCAAGCATGATTAAGACAAGCTCAAGCACCCACAAGATCTAGACAAGGGAAAAAGAGAGGGATGGGATGATAGGGTTTAAGCTAGATTAACTTAGATCAAGCCAAAAGAAAGGATAGAGATAGAGAGAGATGGTGGTCCACTCAAGATTCAAATAAAACCCAAATACTAGAAAAGGTGGCACTTGCAGGGCCCATGCAAAAATATTTATTGCCATATTGACTCTTGTGAAAACAATGTTACTACATGGCATTATTATTTTGCATTCCCAAAATATGGAATAAGCCAAGCTAAAAGAAGTGAAAGGATGCACCATGTGGAGTAGATGGAGATGACCATATTTGAAATAAAAATGGGACTTGCTAGTGTGTTTATTCCACTAGATGATTACTAGTCCCAAACATATTCCCACATGAGCATAAATCCATGATAAACCATATGGAAGCTAGGAACAAGGGTTCCACTCACAGGGCATGCAAGGTGGCCATGTGGCTCTCATATATCAATATTGTGAAAACAGCATGATGCTAAGATGAGAGCATGTGGAAAAAGAATTGGATCCATTTCAACCCACATGAGCTAGAGGTAAAATCAATAAATGCCAAGCTCATATTTAGTTGGATGGTGGAATTATAAGGTGGTGAACGAAAGGTGGTGGAGTTGAATAAAAGATATGCCCCCAACTCAACTTGGGCATTAAACAATATATCAAGAACCAAATACAATATCAAGAGGCAAATACAATTAACAATGCATATGAGAGAAGAACCAAATCAAAAGGGTTTTATATGATGCTCAGATGCAAGGAGGCATGATGACATGAGCATGATATAATGATGATGCAACAATTATATGTAGGAAGGTAGCATATATCTAGACTAGGCTAGTAGCATTGCAATTGTTAGACAATTGGGATGCTACATACTGCTACTGCTACTGCTACTGCTACTACTACTCCTACTGCTACTGCTACTGCTACTACTGCTCCTACTACTCCTGCTACTGCTACTGCTACTGCTACTGCTACTGCTTCTCCTACTACTGCTACTACTTCTGCTACTACTACTGCTACTACTACTGCTACTACTACTAGTACTGCTACTGCTACTACTAATACTGCTACTACTACTACTACTACTCTTCCTACTACTACTACTCCTGCTACTACTACTACTGCTACTACTGCTACTGCTACTACTACTACTACTACTACTACAACTACAACTACTACTACTACTACTACTCTTCCTTCTTCTACTACTACTACTACTGCTGCTGCTACTACTACTACTGCTGCTACTGCTACAACTAGCACTACTGCTACTACTACTTCTACTACTACTACTGCTACTACTACTACTACTACTACTCTTCCAACTACTACTACTACTGCTGCTGCTGCTACTACTACTGCTGCTACTGCTACAACTACCACTACTGCTACTGCTACTGCTGCTACTTCTACTACTTCTACTACTTCTGCTACTGCTACTTCTACTACTTCTGCTACTACTACTACTACTACTATTGCTTCTTCTACTACTCCTACTACTGCTGCTGCTGCTACTACTACTACTACTACTGCTAATACTACTACTACTGCTACTACTACTACTGCTACTACTACTACTCTTGCTACTACTCCTACTTCTCCTACTACTACTACTACTACTACTACTACAGCTACTACTACTACTGCTACTGCTACTGCTACTGCTACTGCTACTGCTACTACTACTCCTACTGCTACTGCTACTGCTACTACTGCTCCTACTACTCCTGCTACTGCTCCTGCTACTGCTTCTGCTACTCCTACTACTGCTACTACTTCTGCTACTACTACTGCTACTACTACTGCTACTACTACTAGTACTGCTACTGCTACTACTAATACTGCTACTACTACTACTACTCTTCCTACTACTACTACTACTACTACTACTACTGCTGCTACTGCTACAACTAGCATTACTGCTACTGCTACTGCTGCTACTTCTACTACTTCTACTACTAGTACTGCTAGTGCTAGTGCTACTGCTGCTGCTACTGCTACTGCTACTGCTACTGGTACTACTACTACTACTACTACTACTACTACTACTACTACTACTACTACTACTACTACTACTACTACTATTACTACTACCACTATTACTGCTACTACTGCTACTACTACTACTACTGCTGTTGTTGCTGCTGCTGCTACTACTACTACTACTGCTACTTCTACTGTTGCTGCTGCTACTGCTACGGCTACTGCTACTGCTACTAGTACTACTACTATTACTCTTACTACTACTACTAGTACTACAACAACAACAACAACTACTACTGCTACTGCTACTACTACTCCTACTGCTACTGTTACTGCTACTCCTACTGCTACTTCTACTGCTACTGCTACTTCTACTACTACTGCTACTCCTACTGCTACTGCTAATGCTACTGCTACTTCTACTGCTACTGCTACTGGTACTTCTACTACTACTGCTACTGCTACTCCTACTCCTACTACTGCTACTACTACTGCTACTACTACTCCTGCTACTACTACTACTCCTGCTACTACTACTACTGCTACTACTGCTACTGCTACTACTACTACTACAACAACAACTACTACTACTACTACTCTTCCTTCTACTACTACTACTACTACTACTACTACTACTACTACTGCTGTTGCTGCTACTACTACTGCTGCTACTGCTACAACTAGCACTATTGCTACTGCTACTTCTACTACTACTACTGCTACTACTACTACTACTGCAACTACTGCTACTTCTACTACTACTACTGCTACTACTACTACTGCTACTACTGCTACTGCTACTACTACTACTACTACTACTACAACTACTACTACTACTACTACTCTTCCTTCTACAACTACTACTACTACTACTACTACTACTACTACTACTACTGCTGCTGCTACTGCTACAACTACCACTACTCCTACTGCTACTGCTGCTACTTCTACTACTTCTGCTACTACTACTACTACTACTACTATTGCTTCTTCTACTACTCCTACTACTGCTGCTGCTGCTACTACTACTACTACTACTACTACTACTACTACTACTACTACTACTACTACTTCTACTACTACTGCTACTACTACTACTCCTGCTACTACTCCTACTTCTCCTACTACTACTACTACTACTACTACTACAGCTACTGCTACTGCTACTGCTACTGCTACTGCTACTGCTACTGCTACTACTACTCCTACTGCTACTGCTACTGCTACTACTGCTCCTACTACTCCTGCTACTGCTACTGCTACTGCTACTGCTTCTGCTACTCCTACTACTGCTACTACTTCTGCTACTACTACTGCTACTACTACTGCTACTACTACTAGTACTGCTACTGCTACTACTAATACTGCTACTACTACTACTACTACTACTCTTCCTACTACTACTACTACTACTACTACTACTACTACTCCTACTACTACTACAACTACTACTACTACTACTACTGCTGCTGCTGCTACTACTACTGCTGCTACTGCTACAACTAGCACTACTGCTACTACTGCTGCTACTACTGCTACTACTGCTGCTACTACTGCTGCTACTGCTACAACTAGCACTACTGCTGCTACTGCTGCTACTTCTACTACTTCTGCTACTACTACTACTACTATTGCTTCTTCTACTACTCCTACTACTGCTGCTGCTGCTACTACTACTACTACTACTACTGGTAATACTACTACTACTGCTACTACTACTACTGCTGCTACTACTACTCTTGCTACTACTCCTACTTCTCCTACTACTACTACTACTACTACAGCTACTACTACTACTGCTACTGCTACTGCTACTGCTACTGCTACTGCTACTGCTACTACTACTCCTACTGCTACTGCTACTGCTACTACTGCTCCTACTACTCCTGCTACTGCTCCTGCTACTGCTTCTGCTACTCCTACTACTGCTACTACTTCTGCTACTACTACTGCTACTACTACTGCTACTACTACTAGTACTGCTACTGCTACTACTAATACTGCTACTACTACTACTACTCTTCCTACTACTACTACTACTACTACTACTGCTGCTACTGCTACAACTAGCATTACTGCTACTGCTACTGCTGCTACTTCTACTACTTCTACTACTAGTACTGCTAGTGCTACTGCTACTGCTACTGCTACTGCTGCTGCTACTGCTACTGCTACTGGTACTACTACTACTACTACTACTACTACTACTACTACTACTATTACTACTACCACTATTACTGCTACTACTGCTACTACTACTACTACTACTGCTGTTGTTGCTGTTGCTGCTGCTACTACTACTACTACTGCTACTTCTACTGTTGCTGCTGCTACTGCTACGGCTACTGCTACTGCTACTAGTACTACTACTATTACTCTTACTACTACTACTAGTACTACAACAACAACAACAACTACTACTGCTACTGCTACTCCTACTGCTACTGTTACTGCTACTCCTACTGCTACTTCTACTGCTACTGCTACTTCTACTACTACTGCTACTCCTACTGCTACTGCTAATGCTACTGCTACTTCTACTGCTACTGCTACTGGTACTTCTACTACTACTGCTACTGCTACTCCTACTCCTACTACTGCTACTACTACTGCTACTACTACTCCTGCTACTACTACTACTCCTGCTACTACTACTACTGCTACTACTGCTACTGCTACTACTACTACTACAACAACAACTACTACTACTACTACTCTTCCTTCTACTACTACTACTACTACTACTACTACTACTACTGCTGCTGCTGCTACTACTACTGCTGCTACTGCTACAACTAGCACTACTGCTACTGCTACTTCTACTACTACTACTGCTACTACTACTACTACTACTGCAACTACTGCTACTTCTACTACTACTACTGCTACTACTACTACTGCTACTACTGCTACTGCTACTACTACTACTACTACTACAACTACTACTACTACTACTACTCTTCCTTCTACTACTACTACTACTACTACTACTACTACTACTACTACTACTACTACTACTACTACTACTACTACTACTACTACTACTGCTGCTACTGCTACAACTACCACTACTCCTACTGCTACTGCTGCTACTTCTACTACTTCTGCTACTACTACTACTACTACTACTATTGCTTCTTCTACTACTCCTACTACTGCTGCTGCTGCTACTACTACTACTACTACTACTACTACTGCTACTACTACTACTACTTCTACTACTACTGCTACTACTACTACTCCTGCTACTACTCCTACTTCTCCTACTACTACTACTACTACTACTACTACAGCTACTGCTACTGCTACTGCTACTGCTACTACTACTCCTACTGCTACTGCTACTGCTACTACTGCTCCTACTACTCCTGCTACTGCTGCTGCTACTGCTACTACTACTACAGCTACTGCTACTGCTACTGCTATTGCTACTACTACTCCTACTCCTACTGCTACTGCTACTGCTATTACTGCTACTACTGCTACTACTACTACTACTGCTGTTGTTGCTGCTGCTGCTACTACTACTACTACTGCTACTTCTACTGTTGCTGCTGCTACTGCTACGGCTACTGCTACTGCTACTAGTACTACTACTATTACTCTTACTACTACTACTAGTACTACAACAACAACAACAACTACTACTGCTACTGCTACTACTACTCCTACTGCTACTGTTACTGCTACTCCTACTGCTACTTCTACTGCTACTGCTACTTCTACTACTACTGCTACTCCTACTGCTACTGCTAATGCTACTGCTACTTCTACTGCTACTGCTACTGGTACTTCTACTACTACTGCTACTGCTACTCCTACTCCTACTACTGCTACTACTACTGCTACTACTACTCCTGCTACTACTACTACTCCTGCTACTACTACTACTGCTACTACTGCTACTGCTACTACTACTACTACAACAACAACTACTACTACTACTACTCTTCCTTCTACTACTACTACTACTACTACTACTACTACTACTACTACTACTACTGCTGTTGCTGCTACTACTACTGCTGCTACTGCTACAACTAGCACTATTGCTACTGCTACTTCTACTACTACTACTGCTACTACTACTACTACTGCAACTACTGCTACTTCTACTACTACTACTGCTACTACTACTACTGCTACTACTGCTACTGCTACTACTACTACTACTACTACAACTACTACTACTACTACTACTCTTCCTTCTACTACTACTACTACTACTACTACTACTACTACTACTACTACTACTGCTGCTGCTACTGCTACAACTACCACTACTCCTACTGCTACTGCTGCTACTTCTACTACTTCTGCTACTACTACTACTACTACTACTATTGCTTCTTCTACTACTCCTACTACTGCTGCTGCTGCTACTACTACTACTACTACTACTACTACTACTACTACTACTACTACTACTACTACTTCTACTACTACTGCTACTACTACTACTCCTGCTACTACTCCTACTTCTCCTACTACTACTACTACTACTACTACTACTACAGCTACTGCTACTGCTACTGCTACTGCTACTGCTACTGCTACTGCTACTGCTACTACTACTCCTACTGCTACTGCTACTGCTACTACTGCTCCTACTACTCCTGCTACTGCTACTGCTACTGCTACTGCTTCTGCTACTCCTACTACTGCTACTACTTCTGCTACTACTACTGCTACTACTACTGCTACTACTACTAGTACTGCTACTGCTACTACTAATACTGCTACTACTACTACTACTACTACTCTTCCTACTACTACTACTACTACTACTACTACTACTCCTACTACTACTACAACTACTACTACTACTACTACTGCTGCTGCTGCTACTACTACTGCTGCTACTGCTACAACTAGCACTACTGCTACTACTGCTGCTACTACTGCTACTACTGCTGCTACTACTGCTGCTACTGCTACAACTAGCACTACTGCTGCTACTGCTGCTACTTCTACTACTTCTGCTACTACTACTACTACTATTGCTTCTTCTACTACTCCTACTACTGCTGCTGCTGCTACTACTACTACTACTACTACTGGTAATACTACTACTACTGCTACTACTACTACTGCTGCTACTACTACTCTTGCTACTACTCCTACTTCTCCTACTACTACTACTACTACTACAGCTACTACTACTACTGCTACTGCTACTGCTACTGCTACTGCTACTGCTACTGCTACTACTACTCCTACTGCTACTGCTACTGCTACTACTGCTCCTACTACTCCTGCTACTGCTCCTGCTACTGCTTCTGCTACTCCTACTACTGCTACTACTTCTGCTACTACTACTGCTACTACTACTGCTACTACTACTAGTACTGCTACTGCTACTACTAATACTGCTACTACTACTACTACTCTTCCTACTACTACTACTACTACTACTGCTGCTACTGCTACAACTAGCATTACTGCTACTGCTACTGCTGCTACTTCTACTACTTCTACTACTAGTACTGCTAGTGCTACTGCTACTGCTACTGCTACTGCTGCTGCTACTGCTACTGCTACTGGTACTACTACTACTACTACTACTACTACTACTACTACTACTATTACTACTACCACTATTACTGCTACTACTGCTACTACTACTACTACTACTGCTGTTGTTGCTGTTGCTGCTGCTACTACTACTACTACTGCTACTTCTACTGTTGCTGCTGCTACTGCTACGGCTACTGCTACTGCTACTAGTACTACTACTATTACTCTTACTACTACTACTAGTACTACAACAACAACAACAACTACTACTACTACTGCTACTACTACTACTGCTACTACTGCTACTGCTACTACTACTACTACTACTACAACTACTACTACTACTACTACTCTTCCTTCTACTACTACTACTACTACTACTACTACTACTACTACTACTACTACTACTACTACTACTACTACTACTACTACTACTGCTGCTACTGCTACAACTACCACTACTCCTACTGCTACTGCTGCTACTTCTACTACTTCTGCTACTACTACTACTACTACTACTATTGCTTCTTCTACTACTCCTACTACTGCTGCTGCTGCTACTACTACTACTACTACTACTACTACTACTGCTACTACTACTACTACTTCTACTACTACTGCTACTACTACTACTCCTGCTACTACTCCTACTTCTCCTACTACTACTACTACTACTACTACAGCTACTGCTACTGCTACTGCTACTGCTACTACTACTCCTACTGCTACTGCTACTGCTACTACTGCTCCTACTACTCCTGCTACTGCTGCTGCTACTGCTACTACTACTACAGCTACTGCTACTGCTACTGCTACTGCTACTACTACTCCTACTCCTACTGCTACTGCTACTGCTATTACTGCTACTACTGCTACTACTACTACTACTGCTGTTGTTGCTGCTGCTGCTACTACTACTACTACTGCTACTTCTACTGTTGCTGCTGCTACTGCTACGGCTACTGCTACTGCTACTAGTACTACTACTATTACTCTTACTACTACTACTAGTACTACAACAAAAACAACAACTACTACTGCTACTGCTACTACTACTCCTACTGCTACTGTTACTGCTACTCCTACTGCTACTTCTACTGCTACTGCTACTTCTACTACTACTGCTACTCCTACTGCTACTGCTAATGCTACTGCTACTTCTACTGCTACTGCTACTGGTACTTCTACTACTACTGCTACTGCTACTCCTACTCCTACTACTGCTACTACTACTGCTACTACTACTCCTGCTACTACTACTACTCCTGCTACTACTACTACTGCTACTACTGCTACTGCTACTACTACTACTACAACAACAACTACTACTACTACTACTCTTCCTTCTACTACTACTACTACTACTACTACTACTACTACTACTACTGCTGTTGCTGCTACTACTACTGCTGCTACTGCTACAACTAGCACTATTGCTACTGCTACTTCTACTACTACTACTGCTACTACTACTACTACTGCAACTACTGCTACTTCTACTACTACTACTGCTACTACTACTACTGCTACTACTGCTACTGCTACTACTACTACTACTACTACAACTACTACTACTACTACTCTTCCTTCTACTACTACTACTACTACTACTACTACTACTACTACTACTACTGCTGCTGCTACTGCTACAACTACCACTACTCCTACTGCTACTGCTGCTACTTCTACTACTTCTGCTACTACTACTACTACTACTACTATTGCTTCTTCTACTACTCCTACTACTGCTGCTGCTGCTACTACTACTACTACTACTACTACTACTACTACTACTACTACTACTACTACTTCTACTACTACTGCTACTACTACTACTCCTGCTACTACTCCTACTTCTCCTACTACTACTACTACTACTACTACTACTACAGCTACTGCTACTGCTACTGCTACTGCTACTGCTACTGCTACTGCTACTGCTACTACTACTCCTACTGCTACTGCTACTGCTACTACTGCTCCTACTACTCCTGCTACTGCTACTGCTACTGCTACTGCTTCTGCTACTCCTACTACTGCTACTACTTCTGCTACTACTACTGCTACTACTACTGCTACTACTACTAGTACTGCTACTGCTACTACTAATACTGCTACTACTACTACTACTACTACTCTTCCTACTACTACTACTACTACTACTACTACTACTACTCCTACTACTACTACAACTACTACTACTACTACTGCTGCTGCTGCTACTACTACTGCTGCTACTGCTACAACTAGCACTACTGCTACTACTGCTGCTACTACTGCTACTACTGCTGCTACTACTGCTGCTACTGCTACAACTAGCACTACTGCTGCTACTGCTGCTACTTCTACTACTTCTGCTACTACTACTACTACTATTGCTTCTTCTACTACTCCTACTACTGCTGCTGCTGCTACTACTACTACTACTACTACTGGTAATACTACTACTACTGCTACTACTACTACTGCTGCTACTACTACTCTTGCTACTACTCCTACTTCTCCTACTACTACTACTACTACTACAGCTACTACTACTACTGCTACTGCTACTGCTACTGCTACTGCTACTGCTACTGCTACTACTACTCCTACTGCTA
>OV702288.1:250044037-250049037 GCA_916181665.1 Avena sativa | reverse complement strand
CCTGTTACTGCTACTGCTTCTGCTACTCCTACTACTGCTACTACTTCTGCTACTACTACTGCTACTACTACTGCTACTACTACTAGTACTGCTACTGTTACTACTAATACTGCTACTACTACTACTCTTCCTACTACTACTACTACTACACCTACTACTACTACAACTACAACTACTACTACTACTGCTGCTGCTGCTACTACTACTGCTGCTACTGCTACAACTAGCACTACTGCTACTGCTACTGCTGCTACTTCTACTACTTCTACTACTACTACTACTACTAACACTACTACTGTTGCTTCTTCTACTACTCCTACTGCTGTTGCTACTGCTACTACTACTGCTGCTGCTGCTACTACTACTGCTACTACTACTACTCCTGCTACTGCTACTACTACTACTACTACTACTACTACTACTACTACTGCTACTCCTGCTACTACTACTACTACTACTACTACTACTCCTGCTGCTGCTTCTACTACTCCTACTGCTGCTGCTTCTACTACTACTACTACTACTACTACTACTACTACTCTACTACTACTACAACTACTACTGCTGCTGCTACTACTACTACTATTGCTACTACTGCTACTGCTACTACTGCTACTGCTACTACTACTACTACTACTCTTCCTACTACTACTACTAATACTACTACTACTACAACTACTAGTACTACTACTACTACTGCTGCTACTACTACTACTGCTGCTACTGCTACAACTAGCATTACTGCTACTGCTACTGCTGCTACTTCTACTACTTCTACTACTACTACTACTACTACTACAACTACCACTACTACTGCTACTACTGCTACTGCTACGGCTACTGCTACTGCTACTACTACTACTACTACTACTACTACTACTACTACTACTACTCTTACTACTACTACTACTACAACAACAACAACTACTACTACTACTGCTACTACTACTGCTACTCCTACTGCTACTGTTACTGCTACTCCTACTTCTACTGCTACTGCTACTGCTACTACTACTACTACTACTACTACTACTACTACAGCTACTACAGCTACTACTACTGCTACTGCTACTGCTACTGCTACTACTACTCCTACTGCTACTCCTACTGCTACTTCTACTACTACTGCTACTGCTCCTACTACTCCTGCTACTGCTCCTGTTACTGCTACTGCTTCTGCTACTCCTACTACTGCTACTACTTCTGCTACTACTACTGCTACTACTACTGCTACTACTACTAGTACTGCTACTGTTACTACTAATACTGCTACTACTACTACTCTTCCTACTACTACTACTACTACACCTACTACTACTACAACTACAACTACTACTACTACTGCTGCTGCTGCTACTACTACTGCTGCTACTGCTACAACTAGCACTACTGCTACTGCTACTGCTGCTACTTCTACTACTTCTACTACTACTACTACTACTAACACTACTACTGTTGCTTCTTCTACTACTCCTACTGCTGTTGCTACTGCTACTACTACTGCTGCTGCTGCTACTACTACTGCTACTACTACTACTCCTGCTACTGCTACTACTACTACTACTACTACTACTACTACTACTGCTACTCCTGCTACTACTACTACTACTACTACTACTCCTGCTGCTGCTTCTACTACTCCTACTGCTGCTGCTTCTACTACTACTACTACTACTACTACTACTACTACTCTACTACTACTACAACTACTACTGCTGCTGCTACTACTACTACTATTGCTACTACTGCTACTGCTACTACTGCTACTGCTACTACTACTACTACTACTCTTCCTACTACTACTACTAATACTACTACTACTACAACTACTAGTACTACTACTACTACTGCTGCTACTACTACTACTGCTGCTACTGCTACAACTAGCATTACTGCTACTGCTACTGCTGCTACTTCTACTACTTCTACTACTACTACTACTACTACTACAACTACCACTACTACTGCTACTACTGCTACTGCTACGGCTACTGCTACTGCTACTACTACTACTACTACTACTACTACTACTACTACTACTACTCTTACTACTACTACTACTACAACAACAACAACTACTACTACTACTGCTACTACTACTGCTACTCCTACTGCTACTGTTACTGCTACTCCTACTTCTACTGCTACTGCTACTGCTACTACTGCTACTCCTACTGCTACAGCTACTTCTACTGCTACTGCTACTGCTACTACTACTGCTACAACTACTGCTACTGCTACTACTACTGCTACTACTACTACTCCTACTTCTCCTACTACTACTACTACTACTACTACTACTACAGCTACTACAGCTACTACTACTGCTACTGCTACTGCTACTACTACTCCTACTGCTACTCCTACTGCTACTTCTACTACTACTGCTACTGCTACTACTGCTCCTACTACTCCTGCTACTGCTCCTGTTACTGCTACTGCTTCTGCTACTCCTACTACTGCTACTACTACTGCTACTACTACTGCTACTACTACTAGTACTGCTACTGTTACTACTAATACTGCTACTACTACTACTACTCTTCCTACTACTACTACTACTACACCTACTACTACTACAACTACAACTACTACTACTACTGCTGCTGCTGCTACTACTACTTCTGCTACTGCTACAACTAGCACTACTGCTACTGCTACTGCTGCTACTTCTACTACTTCTACTACTACTACTACTAACACTACTACTGTTGCTTCTTCTACTACTCCTACTGCTGTTGCTACTTCTACTACTACTGCTGCTGCTGCTACTACTACTGCTACTACTACTACTCCTGCTACTGCTACTACTACTACTACTACTACTACTACTACTACTACTGCTACTACTACTACTACTACTACTACTACTACTACTACTCCTGCTACTACTACTACTCCTACTCCTGCTGCTGCTTCTACTACTCCTACTGCTGCTGCTTCTACTACTACTACTACTACTACTACTACTACTACTACTCCTCCTACTACTACTACTACTACTACTACTCTACTACTACTACAACTACTACTGCTGCTGCTACTACTACTACTATTGCTACTACTACTACTGCTACTACTGCTACTGCTACTACTACTACTACTACTCTTCCTACTACTACTACTAATACTACTACTACTACTAATACTACTACTACTACTACAACTACTAGTACTACTACTACTACTGCTGCTACTACTACTACTGCTGCTACTGCTACAACTAGCATTACTGCTACTGCTACTGCTGCTACTTCTACTACTTCTACTACTACTACTACTACTACTACTACTACTACTACTACTACTACTACCACTACTACTGCTACTACTGCTACTACTACTACTACTACTACAACTACCACTACTACTGCTACTACTACTACTGCTACGGCTACTGCTACTGCTACTACTACTACTACTACTACTCTTACTACTACTACTACTACTACTACTACAACAACTACTACTACTACTACTCCTACTGCTACTGTTACTGCTACTCCTACTTCTACTGCTACTGCTACTGCTACTACTGCTACTCCTACTGCTACAGCTACTTCTACTGCTACTGCTACTGCTACTACTACTGCTACAACTACTGCTACTGCTACTGCTACTCCTACTACTGCTACTACTACTGCTACTACTACTCCTGCTACTGCTACTACTACTACTGCTACTACTACTGCTACTCCTACTGCTACTGTTACTGCTACTCCTACTTCTACTACTCCTGCTACTACTACTACTACTCCTGCTACTACTACTGCTACTACTACTCCTGCTACTACTACTACTGCTGCTGCTGCTACTGCTACTGCTACTGCTACTGCTACTACTACTGCTACTACTAGTACTAGTACTACTACTGCTACTGCTACTGCTACTGCTACTGCTGCAACTGCTACTGCTACTGCTACTGCTACTGCTACTGCTACTACTACTGCTACTCTTCCTACTACTACTACTACTACTACTACTACTGCTGCTGCTTCTACTACTACTGCTACAACTACCACTACTGCTACTGCTACTTCTGCTACTTCTACTACTTCTGCTACTACTACTACTACTACTACTATTGCTTCTTCTACTACTCCTACTACTGCTGCTGCTGCTACTACTACTACTACTACTGCTACTACTACTACTACTGCTACTACTACTATTGCTACTACTACTACTCCTGCTACTACTCCTACTTCTCCTACTACTACTACTACTACTACTACAGCTACTACTACTACTGCTACTGCTACTGCTACTGCTACTGCTACTACTACTCCTACTGCTACTCCTACTGCTACTTCTACTTCTACTGCTACTGCTACTGCTACTACTGCTCCTACTACTCCTGCTACTGCTCCTGCTACTGCTACTGCTTCTGCTACTCCTACTACTGCTACTACTTCTGCTACTACTACTGTTACTACTACTGCTACTACTACTAGTACTGCTACTGCTACTACTAATACTGCTACTACTAGTACTACTCTTCCTACTACTACTACTACTCCTACTACTACTACAACTACAACTACTACTACTACTACTGTTGCTGCTGCTACTACTACTGCTGCTACTGCTACAACTAGCACTACTGCTACTGCTACTGCTGCTACTTCTACTACTTCTACTACTACTACTACTAACACTACTACTGTTGCTGCTTCTACTACTCCTACTGCTGTTGCTACTGCTACTACTATTGCTGCTGCTGCTACTACTACTGCTACTACTACTACTCCTGCTACTGCTACTACTACTACTGCTACTGCTACTACTACTACTACTACTACTCCTGCTACTGCTACTACTACTACTACTACTACTACTACTACTACTACTACTACTGCTGCTGCTGCTTCTACTACTCCTACTGCTGCTGCTTCTACTACTACTACTACTACTACTACTACTACTCTACTACTACTACAACTTCTACTGCTGCTGCTACTACTACTACTATTTCTACTACTGCTACTGCTACTACTGCT
>OV702288.1:249926537-249934037 GCA_916181665.1 Avena sativa | reverse complement strand
CTACTACTACTGCTACTACTACTATTATTGCTACTACTGCTACTACTACTACTACTACTACTAATGTTGCTGCTACTACCGCTACTACCAGTACTACTTCTACTACTACTAATGCTACTACTACTACTTCTACTACTACTACTGCCATTACTGCTGCTACTACTACTTCTACTACTACTGCTACTACTACTAATGCTGCTGCTGCTACTACTACTGCTGCTGCTTCTACTACTACTGTTACTACTACTGCTACTCTACTATTGTAGGTTCTACTAATACTACTACTACTACTTCTACTGCTACTACTACTCTTGCTACTACTCCTGCTACTGCTACTACTACTAATGCTGTGACTAATGCTACTACTGATACTACTACTCCTGCTACTACTCCTGGTAGTACTACTGCTACTACTACTACCGCTACTACTACTACTTCTACTACTACTGCTACTTCTACTACTACTGCTACTGCTACTACTACTACTACTCTTGCTACCACTCTTGCTACTACTCCTGCTACTGCTGCTATTACTACTGCTAATACTACAAGTACTGCTACTACCACTGCTACTACTACTTCTGCTGCTAGTACTACTACTACTACTGCTACTACTACTACTACTACTACTACTACTACTACTACTACTACTACTACTACTAATACTACTGCTGCTGCTGCTACTACAACTGCTGCTACTACTACAGCTACTACTACAACTACTACTACCGCTACTACTACCGCTGCTGCTACTACTACTACTACTACTATTAGTACTACTACTACTACTACTACGGCTACTGCTACTGCTACTACTACTACTGCTACTACTGCTGCTACTACTACTACTATTATTGCTACTACTACTACTACTACTACTACTACTACTACTACTACTACTACTACTACTACTACTAATGCTGCTACTACTGCTACTACTACTACTACTTCTACTACTACTAATGCTACTACTACTACTTCTACTACTACTACTGCCATTACTATTGCTACTACTTCTACTACTACAACTACTACTACAACTACTAATACTGCTGCTACTACCACTGCTACTACTACTGTTGCTGCTGTTACTACTGCCGCTACTGCTGCTACTACTACTACTACTACTGCCGCTGGTGCTAGTACTACTACTACTACTACTGCTACTACTACTACTGCTACTACTACTACTACTGCTGCTGCTGCTACGACAACTACTGCTACTACTACTACTGCTACTACTACTACTACTACTGCTGCTGCTACTACTACTTCTACTACTACTACTACTACTACTACTACTACTACTACTACTACTACTACTACTACTACTGCTACTACTACTACTGCTACTACTACTACTACTACTGCTATTACTGCTACTACTACAGCTAGTACTACAACTACTACTACCGCTACTACCACTACTGCTACTACTACTACTACTACTACGGCTACTGCTACTGCTACTACTATTACTACTACTGCCGCTGCTACTACTACTACTACTATTGCTGTTACTACTACTACTACTGCTGCCAGTACTACTGCTACTGCTACTACTACTACTACTTCTAGTACTACTGCTACTACTACTACTACTTCTACTTCTACTTCTGCTATTACTATTGCTACTACTACTTCTACTACTACTGCTACTACTACAGCTGCTACTACTACAACTACTAATACTGCTGCTACTAGTGCTAATACAACTACTACTGCTACTACAACTGCTACTATTGCTGCTGCTACTACTACTGCTGATGCTGTTACTACTGCTTCTACTACGGCCGCTACTCCTGCTCCTACTACTACTACTTCTACTACTATTGCTACTACTACTCCTGCTACTACTACTCCGCCTACTACTATTGCTACTACTATTGCTACTACTAATGCTGCTAGTACTGCTACTACTACTCCTGCTACTACTCCTGCTAGTACTACTCCTACTTCTACTCCTACTACTACTACTACTACTACTACTACTACTACTACTACTACTACTACTGCTACTACTACTACAACGGCTGCCACTACTACTATTGTTGTTGCTGGTACTACTACTGTTACTACTGCTACTACTACTACTACTACTACTAGTACTGCTACTACTCCTGCTACTCCTGCTACTGCTCCTACTACTTGTCCTCCTACTACTCCTCCTACTGCTCCTGCTACTGCTCCTGCTGTTGCTCCTGCTCTGGTTGCTTCTCCTGCTACTACTGCTGCTACTACTACTGCTGCTGCTAGTACTACTACTACTACTACTCCTACTACTACTACTACTGCTGCTGCTGCTACTACAACTGCTACTACTACTACAGCTACTACTACAACTACTACTACAACTACTACTACCACTACTACTACTACTGCTGCTGCTGCTACTACTACTACTACTACTACTACTGCTACTACTACTACTACGGCTACTGCTACTACTACTACTACTACTGCTACTACTGCTGCTACTACTACTATTCTTATTGCTACTACTACTACTACTACTACTACTACTACTACTGTTGCTGCTGCTGCTGCTACTACAACTGCTACTACTACTACAACTACTACTACTACTACAACTACTACTACCGCTGCTGCTGCTACTACTACTACTACTACTACTACTACTACTGCTACTACTACTAATGCTGCTGCTGCTACTACTACTGCTGCTGCTTCTACTACTACTGTTACTACTACTGCTACTCTACTATTGTAGGTTCTACTAATACTACTACTACTACTTCTACTGCTACTACTACTCTTGCTACTACTCCTGCTACTACTACTCCTGCTACTACTACAACTACTAATGCTGTTACTAATGCTACTACTGATACTACTACTACTCCTGCTACTACTCCTGCTAGTACTACTGCTCCTACTACTACTACTACCGCTACTACTACTACTTCTACTACTACTGCTACTTCTACTACTACTGCTACTGCTGCTACTACTACTACTCTTGCTACTACTCTTGCTACTACTCCTGCTACTGCTGCTATTACTACTGCTAATACTACAAGTACTGCTACTACCACTGCTACTACTGTTGCTACTACTACTGCTGCTGCTAGTACTACTACTACTACTACTACTGCTACTACTGCTACTACTACTACTACTACTAATACTACTGCTGCTGCTGCTACTACAACTGCTGCTACTACTACAGCTACTACTACAACAACTACTACCGCTACTACTACCGCTGCTGCTACTACTACTACTCTACTACTACTACTACTACAACTATTACTACTACTACTACTACGGCTACTGCTACTGCTACTACTACTACTGCTACTACTGCTGCTACTACTACTACTACTACTACTATTATTGCTACTACTACTACTACTACTACTACTACTACTACTACTACTAATGCTGCTACTACTGCTACTACTACTACTACTTCTACTACTACTAATGCTACTACTACTACTTCTACTACTACTACTGCCATTACTATTGCTACTACTTCTACTACTACAACTACTACTACAACTACTAATACTGCTGCTACTACCACTGCTACTACTACTGTTGCTGCTGTTACTACTGCCGCTACTGCTGCTACTACTACTACTACTACTGCCGCTGCTGCTAGTACTACTACTGCTACTACTACTACTACTGCTACTACTACTACTACTACTGCTACTACTACTACTACTACTGCTTCTACTACTACTGCTACTACTACTGCTACTACTACTATTATTGCTACTACTGCTACTACTACTACTACTACTACTAATGCTGCTGCTACTACCGCTACTACCAGTACTACTTCTACTACTACTAATGCTACTACTACTACTTCTACTACTACTACTGCCATTACTGCTGCTACTACTACTTCTACTACTACTGCTACTACTACTAATGCTGCTGCTGCTACTACTACTGCTGCTGCTTCTACTACTACTGTTACTACTACTGCTACTCTACTATTGTAGGTTCTACTAATACTACTACTACTACTTCTACTGCTACTACTACTCTTGCTACTACTCCTGCTACTGCTACTACTACTAATGCTGTGACTAATGCTACTACTGATACTACTACTCCTGCTACTACTCCTGGTAGTACTACTGCTACTACTACTACCGCTACTACTACTACTTCTACTACTACTGCTACTTCTACTACTACTGCTACTGCTACTACTACTACTACTCTTGCTACCACTCTTGCTACTACTCCTGCTACTGCTGCTATTACTACTGCTAATACTACAAGTACTGCTACTACCACTGCTACTACTACTTCTGCTGCTAGTACTACTACTACTACTGCTACTACTACTACTACTACTACTACTACTACTACTACTACTACTACTACTACTACTAATACTACTGCTGCTGCTGCTACTACAACTGCTGCTACTACTACAGCTACTACTACAACTACTACTACCGCTACTACTACCGCTGCTGCTACTACTACTACTACTACTATTAGTACTACTACTACTACTACTACGGCTACTGCTACTGCTACTACTACTACTGCTACTACTGCTGCTACTACTACTACTATTATTGCTACTACTACTACTACTACTACTACTACTACTACTACTACTACTACTACTAATGCTGCTACTACTGCTACTACTACTACTACTACTTCTACTACTACTAATGCTACTACTACTACTTCTACTACTACTACTGCCATTACTATTGCTACTACTTCTACTACTACAACTACTACTACAACTACTAATACTGCTGCTACTACCACTGCTACTACTACTGTTGCTGCTGTTACTACTGCCGCTACTGCTGCTACTACTACTACTACTACTGCCGCTGGTGCTAGTACTACTACTACTACTACTGCTACTACTACTACTACTACTGCTACTACTACTACTACTGCTGCTGCTGCTACGACAACTACTGCTACTACTACTACTGCTACTACTACTACTACTACTGCTGCTGCTACTACTACTTCTACTACTACTACTACTACTACTACTACTACTACTACTACTACTACTACTGCTACTACTACTACTGCTACTACTACTACTACTACTGCTATTACTGCTACTACTACAGCTAGTACTACAACTACTACTACCGCTACTACCACTACTGCTACTACTACTACTACTACTACGGCTACTGCTACTGCTACTACTATTACTACTACTGCCGCTGCTACTACTACTACTACTATTGCTGTTACTACTACTACTACTGCTGCCAGTACTACTGCTACTGCTACTACTACTACTACTTCTAGTACTACTGCTACTACTACTACTACTTCTACTTCTACTTCTGCTATTACTATTGCTACTACTACTTCTACTACTACTGCTACTACTACAGCTGCTACTACTACAACTACTAATACTGCTGCTACTAGTGCTAATACAACTACTACTGCTACTACAACTGCTACTATTGCTGCTGCTACTACTACTGCTGATGCTGTTACTACTGCTTCTACTACGGCCGCTACTCCTGCTCCTACTACTACTACTTCTACTACTATTGCTACTACTACTCCTGCTACTACTACTCCGCCTACTACTATTGCTACTACTATTGCTACTACTAATGCTGCTAGTACTGCTACTACTACTCCTGCTACTACTCCTGCTAGTACTACTCCTACTTCTACTCCTACTACTACTACTACTACTACTACTACTACTACTACTACTACTACTACTACTACTACTACTGCTACTACTACTACAACGGCTGCCACTACTACTATTGTTGTTGCTGGTACTACTACTGTTACTACTGCTACTACTACTACTACTACTAGTACTGCTACTACTCCTGCTACTCCTGCTACTGCTCCTACTACTTGTCCTCCTACTACTCCTCCTACTGCTCCTGCTACTGCTCCTGCTGTTGCTCCTGCTCTGGTTGCTTCTCCTGCTACTACTGCTGCTACTACTACTGCTGCTGCTAGTACTACTACTACTACTACTCCTACTACTACTACTGCTGCTGCTGCTACTACAACTGCTACTACTACTACAGCTACTACTACAACTACTACTACAACTACTACTACCACTACTACTACTACTGCTGCTGCTGCTACTACTACTACTACTACTACTACTGCTACTACTACTACTACGGCTACTGCTACTACTACTACTACTACTGCTACTACTGCTGCTACTACTACTATTCTTATTGCTACTACTACTACTACTACTACTACTACTACTACTGTTGCTGCTGCTGCTGCTACTACAACTGCTACTACTACTACAACTACTACTACTACTACAACTACTACTACCGCTGCTGCTGCTACTACTACTACTACTACTACTACTACTACTGCTACTACTACTAATGCTGCTGCTGCTACTACTACTGCTGCTGCTTCTACTACTACTGTTACTACTACTGCTACTCTACTATTGTAGGTTCTACTAATACTACTACTACTACTTCTACTGCTACTACTACTCTTGCTACTACTCCTGCTACTACTACTCCTGCTACTACTACAACTACTAATGCTGTTACTAATGCTACTACTGATACTACTACTACTCCTGCTACTACTCCTGCTAGTACTACTGCTCCTACTACTACTACTACCGCTACTACTACTACTTCTACTACTACTGCTACTTCTACTACTACTGCTACTGCTGCTACTACTACTACTCTTGCTACTACTCTTGCTACTACTCCTGCTACTGCTGCTATTACTACTGCTAATACTACAAGTACTGCTACTACCACTGCTACTACTGTTGCTACTACTACTGCTGCTGCTAGTACTACTACTACTACTACTACTGCTACTACTGCTACTACTACTACTACTACTAATACTACTGCTGCTGCTGCTACTACAACTGCTGCTACTACTACAGCTACTACTACCGCTACTACTACCGCTGCTGCTACTACTACTACTCTACTACTACTACTACTACAACTATTACTACTACTACTACTACGGCTACTGCTACTGCTACTACTACTACTGCTACTACTGCTGCTACTACTACTACTACTACTACTACTATTATTGCTACTACTACTACTACTACTACTACTACTACTACTACTACTACTAATGCTGCTACTACTGCTACTACTACTACTACTACTTCTACTACTACTAATGCTACTACTACTACTTCTACTACTACTACTGCCATTACTATTGCTACTACTTCTACTACTACAACTACTACTACAACTACTAATACTGCTGCTACTACCACTGCTACTACTACTGTTGCTGCTGTTACTACTGCCGCTACTGCTGCTACTACTACTACTACTACTGCCGCTGCTGCTAGTACTACTACTGCTACTACTACTACTACTGCTACTACTACTACTACTACTGCTACTACTACTACTACTACTGCTGCTGCTACGACAACTACTGCTACTACTACTACTGCTACTACTACTACTACTACTGCTGCTGCTACTACTACTTCTACTACTACTACTA
>OV702288.1:249909037-249914037 GCA_916181665.1 Avena sativa | reverse complement strand
TACGGCTACTGCTACTGCTACTACTATTACTACTACTACTGCTGCTACTACTACTACTACTACTATTGCTGTTACTACTACTACTACTACTACTACTACTACTACTACTACTACTACTACTACTACTGCTACTACTACTGCTGCTGCTGCTCCTACCACTGCTACTACTACTACTTCTACTACTACTGCTACTACTACTACTTCTACTACTACTACTGCTATTACTATTGCTACTACTACTGCTACTACTACAGCTGCTACTACTACAACTACTAATACTGCTGCTACTAGTGCTAATACAACTACTACTGCTACTACCACTTCTACTATTGTTGCTGCTACTACTACTGCTGATGTTGTTACTACTGCTTCTACTACTGCCGCTACTGCTGCTCCTACTACAACTACTTCTACTACTATTGCTACTACTACTCCTGCTACTACTACTCCGCCTACTACTATTGCTACTACTATTGCTACTAATGCTGCTAGTACTACTGCTACTACTCCTGCTACTACTCCTGCTAGTACTACTGCTACTGCTACTACAACTACTACTATTGCTGCTACTACTACTACTGCTGCTACTACTACTACAGCTACTACTACTACTATCATTGTTGTTGCTACTACTACTGCTACTACTCCTGCTACTCCTGTTACTGCTACTACTCCTTCTACTGCTACCGCTACTGCTACTGCTCCAGCTGCTGCTCCTGCTCTGGTTGCTTCTCCTGCTACTACTACTGCTACTCCTACTACTACTACTACTACTACTTCTACTGCTACTACTACCGCTACTGTTGCTATTACTACTGCTGCTACTACAACTACTACTGCTACTACTACTACTGCCATTACTATTGCTACTACTACTTCTACTACTACTGCTACTACTACAGCTACTACTACAACTACTACTACAACTACTAATACTGCTGTTACTACTGCTAATACTACTACTGCTGCTGCTGTTACTACTGCCGCTACTGCTGCTACTACTACTACTGTTGCTGCTGCTAGTACTACTCCTACTGCTACTACTACTACTACTACTACTACTACTACTACTACTACTGCTGCTGTTACTACTGCTGCTACTACTACTACTACTACTACTACTACTACTACTACTACTGTTGCTGCTGCTAGTACTACTCCTACTGCTGCTGCTGCTGCTATGACAACTGCTGCTACTACTACATCTAGTACTACAACTACTACTACCGCTACTACTACTACTGCTACTACTACTACTACAACAACAACAACAACAACAACAACTACTACTACTACTAGTACTACTACTACTACTACTACTACTACTACTACTACTAGTACTACTACTACTACTACTACTACTACTACTACTACTACTACTACCGCTGATGCTGCTACTCTCGTAGTACTACGGCTACTGCTGCTACTACTACTATTATTGCTACTACTACTACTACTACTACTACTACTACTACTACTACTACTAATGCTGCTGCTACTACTGCTACTACTACTACTACTACTACTACTTCTACTACTACTAATGCTACTACTACTACTACTTCTACTACTACTACTACTACTGCTACTACTACAACTACTACTACAACTACTACTACAACTACTAATACTGCTGCAACTACTGCTACTACCACTGCTACTACTACTGCTGCTGCTGTTACTACTGCCGCAACAGCTGCTACTACTACTACTACTACAACTACCGCTGCTGCTAGTACTACTACTGCTACTACTACTACTAATGCTGCTGCTACTACTGCTACTACTACTACTACTACTACTACTACTACTTCTACTACTACTAATGCTACTACTACTACTTCTACTACTACTTCTACTACTACAGCTACTACTACAACTACTAATACTGCTGCAACTACTGCTACTACCACTGCTACTACTACTGCTGCTGCTGTTACTACTGCCGCAACAGCTTCTACTACTACTACTACTACAACTACCGCTGCTGCTAGTACTACTACTGCTACTACTACTACTGCTACTGCTACTACTACTACTACTACTGCTGCTGCTACTACTACTACTACTACTGCTACTACTACTACTACTGCTGCTGCTACGACAACTACTGCTACTACTACAGCTAGTACTACAGCTACTACTACCGCTACTACCACTACTGCTACTATTACTACTACTACAACAAACAACAACAACAACTACTACTACTACTACTACTACTACTACTACGGCTACTCCTACTTCTACTACTACTACTGCTACTACTGCTGCTACTACTACTACTATTGCTGTTACTACTACTACTACTACTACAACAACAACTACTACTGCTGCTGCTACTACTACTGCTACTACTACTACTACTTCTACTACTTCTCCTCCTAGTCCTGCTACTGCTCCTACTACTTCTCCTCCTACTACTCCTCCTACTGCTCCTGCTACTGCTACTGCTCCTGCTGCTGCTCCTGCTCTGGTTGCTTCTCCTGCTACTACTACTGCTACTGCTGCTACTACTACTACTACTACTACTGCTGCTGCTACTACTACTGCTACTACTACTACTGCTACTACAACAACAACAACTACTACTACTACTACTACTACTACTACTACTACTACTACTACTACTACTACTACTACTACTACTACTACGGCTACTGCTACTGCTACTACTATTACTACTACTACTGCTGCTACTACTACTACTATTGCTGTTACTACTACTACTACTACTACTACTACTACTACTACTACTACTACTACTACTACTGCTGCTGCTCCTACTACTGCTACTACTACTACTACTTCTACTACTACTACTGCTACTACTACTACTTCTACTACTACAACTGCTACTACTACTACTTCTACTACTACTACTGCTATTACTATTGCTACTACTACTTCTACTACTACTGCCAGTACTACAGCTGCTGCTACTACTACAACTACTAATACTGCTGCTACTAGTGCTAATACAACTACTACTGCTACTACCAGTGCTACTATTGCTGCTGCTACTACTACTGCTGATGCTGTTACTACTGCTTCTACTACTGCCACTACTGCTGCTCCTACTACTACTACTACTTCTACTACTATTGCTACTACTACTCCTGCTACTACTACTCCGCCTACTACTATTGCTACTACTATTGTTACTAATGCTGCTAGTACTACTGCTACTACTCCTGCTAGTACTACTGCTACTGCTACTACAACTACTACTACTGCTGCTATTACTACTACTACTGATGCTGCTACTACTACTACGGCTGCTACTACTACTATCATTGTTGCTGCTACTACTACTGTTACTACTGCTACTACTCCTGCTACTCCTGTTACTGCTACTACTCCTTCTACTGCTCCTGCTACTGCTACCGCTACTGCTACTGCTCCAGCTGCTGCTCCTGCTCTGGTTGCTTCTCCTACTACTACTACTACTACTACTACTACTACTACTTCTACTACTACTACCGCTACTATTGCTATTACTACTGCTGCTACTACAACTACTACTGCTACTACTACTACTGCCATTACTATTGCTACTACTACTTCTACTACTACTGCTACTACTACAGCTACTACTGCTGCAACTGCTACAACTACTAATACTGCTGTTACTACTGCTAATACTACTACTGCTGCTGCTATTACTACTGCCGCTACTGCTGCTACTACTACTACTAATACTGTTGCTGCTGCTAGTACTACTCCTACTGCTACTACTACTACTACTACTACTACTGCTGCTGCTGCTGTTACTACTGCTGCTACTACTACTACTACTGTTGCTGCTGCTAGTACTACTCCTACTGCTGCTGCTGCTGCTATGACAACTGCTGCTACTACTACATCTAGTACTACAACTAATACTACCGCTACTACTACTACTACTACAACAACAACTACTACTACTACTACTACGACTACTAGTAGTACTACTACTACTACGGCTGCTGCTACTGCTACTACTACTGCTACTACTACTAGTGCTGGTACTACTGGTGCTACTACTACTACTATTGCTGCGGGTGCTACTACTACTACTATTGCTGCTACTACTACTACTACTACTGCTGCTGCTGCTGCTACTACTACTACTACTACTACTACAACTTCTACTACTACTACTTCTACTACTACTACTACTACTACTACTACTACTACTACTACTTCTACTACTACTGCTGCTATTACTATTGCTACAACTACTTCTACTACTACTGCTACTACTACAGCTACTACTACAACTACTAATAATGCTACTACTACTGCTAGTACTACTACCACTGCTGCTACTGCTGCTGCTACTACTACTGTTGATGCTGTTACTACTACTACTACTACTACAACAACAACTACTACTGCTGCTGCTACTACTACTGCTACTACTACTACTACTTCTACTACTTCTCCTCCTAGTCCTGCTACTGCTCCTACTACTTCTCCTCCTACTACTCCTCCTACTGCTCCTGCTACTGCTACTGCTCCTGCTGCTGCTCCTGCTCTGGTTGCTTCTCCTGCTACTACTACTGCTACTGCTGCTACTACTACTACTACTACTACTGCTGCTGCTACTACTACTGCTACTACTACTACTGCTACTACAACAACAACAACTACTACTACTACTACTACTACTACTACTACTACTACTACTACTACTACTACTACTACTACTACTACTACGGCTACTGCTACTGCTACTACTATTACTACTACTACTGCTGCTACTACTACTACTATTGCTGTTACTACTACTACTACTACTACTACTACTACTACTACTACTACTACTGCTGCTGCTCCTACTACTGCTACTACTACTACTACTTCTACTACTACTACTGCTACTACTACTACTTCTACTACTACAACTGCTACTACTACTACTTCTACTACTACTACTGCTATTACTATTGCTACTACTACTTCTACTACTACTGCCAGTACTACAGCTGCTGCTACTACTACAACTACTAATACTG
>OV702288.1:249886537-249899037 GCA_916181665.1 Avena sativa | reverse complement strand
TTTTTCCTCCTTTCTATCTTTGGCATTCCCAAATTCTCTGCTCAAAATTATCTGCATGGTTCAAAAGGTTTTGAAATAAAATGCTTGTTGGATTTGAAACAAACAAAACCAATAAATCAAAAAGGAGAAGAGATTAGTGAGAGAGGAGCAGCAGCAGCCCACCTTGGGCCCAGCCGCAGCAGCCCAGGAACCTTCCCTCCTCCCTCTCGCTGGCCCAGTACCCCTCCACCCGACGCCGTCTCCTGTTGCTCTTCTTTCCGTCGCCTTCCTCCTCTCTGCAGCAGACAACGGAGGAGGCAGGTGACCGTCTTCCACCGTCAGCCGCGTCATCTCCCTCCTCTTCTTATCCCCCAAGCCGCGGAGGCCTCCTCGAACCCTAGCCTCCCTCTTCCCCTCCTCTCCGCCGCCATTCCTCTACCCTACTCCCATCTGTCTTCCCCTTGCCCGAGAGCAACGTCGAGGAGAGCGTCATCGCGTCGTCTCCATGATCTTCCTCTAGAGCCGGTGAGCGCAGGAGGCCGGTCTACGTCTTCCACCGCGTCAAGCTGCAGGGCCAGGAGGAGCTGGGCGCATCTGCACGCTGTCCTCCCGTCATCGTTCTCGGGTGAACCTGCGGGCGCAGCCATCTTCGGCCTCGCCTTGCCGCCCTCCCCGACCACCCCCGAGCCCTCCGAGACCACCGCCGGCCTCGTGGTAAGCCCCCCTCTCCATTCCCCTCCTTCCTATGTCCTCCCTGCTAGCCAGTAGCTCGCCACCATCGCCGTTGTGTTCCCCGGCGGCAGAACCCACGCGCGCTCGGCCTATCGTAGCAGCAACAGCAGCACGCGCACAGACTGCAGTGTCGTGCCGATGCGGAGCCCTCTGTTCCCGTAATTTTTCCAGCCGCCTCAGCTCTCCTCCGGCGCCGAATCTCTTACTCACGCGTAGAGGGTTCATCCAGCTACCTGTAGGAGGAAACGGCACTCCAATCCGAGCCTTGTAGCTCTCCTTTTCTTCTGCCAAAGTTCGAGCAAAATTCTGTTCGCGTGTGTTCAGTTTCGGTCGTATTTGACCATATGAACCCCCTCTGTTTCTCGGTGATTACCGGTCTCTGTAGCCCTCCTCTGTAAATCTAGCCTAAACAAAAATTGTAGGTCTCTGTGTCCTCTACAACTTTGGTTTTTGCGTAGGCACGAAATTCCTAACCGTTTACTCGCTAACTTCATCCTAAAATCGAGTTCAGCTAGCAGTTTTTGCAAAATCGAATTCAGTTTCGTCAGACAACCTCCGGGAGGTTTTCTAAAAAGCCCCTAGACTTTTTGTCCACTCAACCCGCAGTCCCTCCCTTAAGGGCTTTTTGTAAAAAGGCACCCACGTTATTCCATCCTCAACCCGCGGTCCTCAACCCACCTGTCCTATGCCGAGTCAGCGCCTGACCCCACCTGTCAATGGTAGTGGCTAGAATTGCCTGAGTGCAAAAAGTATTTTCCTGTATCTGTTTTGAATTCTTTTCTTTTCAAATTAGATCAATTCAAATTCAATTTTCAAATCTGTTTAAATATGAATTAATCCATAACTTTCAAATGGTTTGGAATTTGAATTCAAACTTAATATGAAAAATGTTTTGTTTTTGAATGTTAATTCAAATCTTTAATCAAATATTTTCAAAACTAATTCAAACTAGTCAACCTTTGACTTTGACCCTATTTAATAATTTTGACTTTAAAATAAATTTAAATTCATAAGTCATAATAATACAAGTAATATATGTTTTTGAATCAGAAAAATGTGAGGATTTCAAATATGCCCTTCAAAATATATTTTGAACATTTAAAATTCCAAGTTGATTAAAATTACATTAAAATGCCCTTCTACCTTATTTAATTAATAACTTTTGTTTTATAAGTCCAAATTTAACAAATAATATGTCTAAAATGATTAGCTCGACGAGACCTTTCTGTTTATGCATTCCATGTCTTGTTTTGAAGCATGCATCATATAAATATAAAGTGTACAGCAACTAACATGAGTATAAAATGGGGCCAAAACTCAATAAAATGATTCATTCTTGTATTCCACACTCACCCATGCCATGCTACTTTATTGCCATGCAAATTGTGCATCATTCATCATGGCATGATTGTTTGCTTGATGCATTTATTCATATGCTTGTGCACTTTATTTATGTTGGCCCTTGTTTGTTTGGTTCTTCTTCGAATAGACGCTGAGCAGGGGATATATCAAGAAACCCAGGAGCACTACCCAGATCCATCCCTCGCTTCAACTGAGCTGCCAGGCAAGCACTACCACATGCTTGCATACATATAGTACCTATTGCCTCTATCTTATTCTTGCATCATTGAGTCGCGATTGCATTAAACTGAATCCCAAGTATTGCATAGCCTTTACTTTTAAACCCCACCGAAGCTTGTTCCCCCATCCCATGAGCCATTACTACAGGAGTTGTTTGAGCCATGCGAGTCGTAGAACAGCATGTGTAGGGTATGTGATTGTCTGATGGATAACGAGGTACCTAAACAACTTAACCTGAGTAGTAATGGGATAACTAATGAAAGTGGCATCGGTGAGCAATATATGTTATTTGGTTTTTATGCTCACTTGTGTCCCGTAAGACCCCGAGTACTTGATTCCTGTTCCAAGAATATTCGCGCTATCCACATCCGGGAGGCTTATGACCCCCCCTGAGCCAGAGCTTGATTCATTCTTATTTCTTGGGGCCACAAACTAGTTTGAGGTTTTATTTTCTATCCTGTACTTATGCCATGCTTTACTGCTTTATTTAAGATTGTGCGAGGAGCACACTGTACTGTTTAGGGAAGCGGAGTGTTTTCGCGGTGTCGACAAGCCCAGTCACATTTTCGGGTTCCCAGTCGTTCACAGCCATTGGCGCAAACCTTGAGTCCGTCTCGGAGTCAGCTAACTCCGTTGCGGGTAGCTTAATGGGGTGGCCCCCTGAAATATTTCTGAATCCTGTGATCGCTTTGTCGTGACTGCCTCGTTGGGTTTTGATTTGGTTTTTCCGAGGCATATCGAGTGTGTGTTGCTATTTGTGCACCCCTGCACGGTAAAACTTTCTGAAAGCCGTGTCCGCGGTTATGAACGACTTGGAGCACAGTTTCTCGATCATAGACAAGCATAACTAAAGTATCGCTTTTAATTTGACTAGACTAGGTACCTGACTAGTAAATAGCACAACACTCATGGAATGTTTATTAAAACTGCCAACGGGTGGGGGTTGTTCGTCCGCTTCCTCGTCGGTAAGCGAGGAGGAGGATGGATCTGTGGACATTACCATTATAACTGTTGTTATTAATTCACGGACATCCGTCTATCTCGGGTTAGGCGGATGGTTAGCGAGTATCTATAGAATTGCTAGGGTTATCTTTTGCTGCAATTGCGTCACCCCAGGTTGTGTCCCCTTTAGAGGCATAAAGACTTGCTGAGTACCCCTAGGGTCTCACACGATAAATTATTGGTTCAGATGAACAGGTACACTCGCAAGATGGATACTGGGTGGAAGAGACAGACGATGTGGGCAACGATCATTCGGTGTAGAGATTCCGGGAACGGGGATCCGTGAGATCTGTGAGCGGGATGTGCTTATTTATGGGGCATCTTATGCCGATTTGCTTCTTATCCGTACTCGGATTTTGTCTTCCGCTTCCGCTTGATACTCTGTTGATTGATGTATGAGGAGATATCCTAAACTATTATATCTATCTAGGATATTTGGATCTTGCCGTATGGCGTTGCTATATTTCCTTTCTTTTTAGATGGAATGGCTCTGATGTACTGTTGTATGGTGGCTTGCATACATACTCATTTGTGTATGTAGTTGATCCCTTCGCCTGCCGATTACGCCGCCCGTTCTTGTCCCGATGTTTGGAAATGGTTGGGACGGCCGAAAGGTCTACCTGTGAGTGGCATTTGGGCCCCACCGTACTATTTCAACCATTTCTGAACATCCAGGCTTGTACTAGGAGCGTAATTCACCGAGGTAGTTACAATTGGTATCAGAGCCATCCCGACCTTCAGGGTATCAGCCAAATGGTCGTTGTCTGTCTAGCAAATATTTTGGTAGTTATGTATACTAGGGAAAAACAAAACGCGAGAGTAGGACTGCTTCCATTTTTCTTCTTACCCACCCACCCACCCTTTTCTGGTAAGGAAGTGTAACGTTTTCAATCCTCTTCTTAAATTCAAACTAGGATTCACGTGTTCTGGGTTTCCATAGTACCATAGGTTGTGTATCTGTGTGTGTGAGTGTGTGTGTGTGTAATTCTTTGTCTATCTGTTGCATCCAAGTTGTTATCTTAACGGCCTTTTGGTTATCAACTGTTGGTACATTCCATACCGACAGGATTTTGCAAACCGACGCGATCTATCTGATTCGTTGTATACCGACGCGATCTGTCTTACTCTTTGTTATCCGACGCTATCTTGTTTGTGGTGTTCGTTTCCGTAGTTGCTAATCTTTAGGTTATCTTGAGGAGAAGGTGTTGAGATATGTGTTTTACTTGTTCATGTGCGGAGTAATGATTTGAGTGCGGGATGGAGTCGCGACCATACCACTACTCTTATCATTCGCTCTTGTATATTGAATTGGTAGAGTCGCTAATCTTGATTCGTTAAGGGATTTTGCGCATCTATTGGTATTTTAATGCCGAAATTTGTGGAAAAATTTTCTTTGATATATCTGTGTACCACACTCCTTTTCAGTCGTGTGCGATATGCTTAATATCTTCTAGGTGCTTTGAACTTTGTTGATATTTTAATATCATCTTAGTAAATTGTATCCTTTAATCTTGATTAATTCCATCTTGGTACTATTTTGGATTATTATTATTCTCCATCCTAGTACTAACTTGTGTTTTATATCAATCACAGGATGGCACCACCACGCCGTTCTGAGGAGGACATACAACCTGAACTGGGGGCAGCATTGTCAAGCATCGCCAATGCCTTGGCAGCAATGCAGCAGAACCAGCAGTGGTTTGAGGAAAGTGTTAGGAGGAACGAGTTTGTGCCGCTACCTCCACCTCCCAAGCGAGGAGACATCAAGAGCTTCCTGAAGTTCAACCCTCGTCAGTTTGATGTTTCTGATCAACCACTTGATGCTGATGATTGGTTGCGTGAGATGTCAAGGTTACTGGCAACTGCTGATGTTCCCGAGCAAGAATGGGTAAAGTGTGCTACTCACCTTCTGAAGGGCGATGCAGCTCTCTGGTGGGAGAATTACCTGAAGGCAAACTGCACTGGTTTTCAGCCTACTTGGGGACAGTTCACTGAAGCTTTCAAAGAGCAGTATCTGTCAGAAATTGTCATGGAGAGGATGAAGGAAGTGTTTCTCAACCTCAAGCAGGGCAATGATAATGTCAACACCTACATCAGGAACTTCATGAACCTGTCTCGTTATGGTGGCGATGAGATCTCTGATGACAAGAAGAAGCAAAAGAGGTTCAGGCAAGGTCTCAATGCATCGATTAAGTATGCAATCACACATGCAAGGCCGGCGTCTTTTCTGGAACTTCAGCATACAGCTCTGCAGGAAGAGGCAAGTAGGCAAGTGTTTGAGGAGTCAAAGAAACACAGCCGTGATGCAGCAAGCTCTTCAGCTATGTCAGCTCCTTCTAAGCGTCGTGTCTGGGTTCCTAACACCCCACCGTCGCTCCCGGCTCCACCAAGACCTTCAAGCTACGCGGCAAGGCCACCAAACTTCCTCACTACTGCTCCCAGGGGCTACAACCACCACTACCCTGGAGCGCCTGGCGGAGTCCCTCGCTACGTTGCTCCACGTCCACCTGGTGCTTGTTTCACTTGTGGAGACTCTGGGCATCAACAATGGAACTGTCCGATGAAGAACAAGGCTCTTCCTCCACCACCTCCAAGATCTGCGGCAAGCTCTCCTTTGGTTCGTGCACCACCGCCTCGGGCTCTCAACATCAACACCAAGCCCGGGTCTACTGTTGCTCGTGCCAACTGCATCAACGCCGCTCAAGCTGAGCATGCACCTGGAGTTGTGATGGGTATGCTTCCCGTTAACTCAGTCCCTGCACGAGTTTTGTTTGATTCTGGTGCATCGCATTCTTTTGTGTCAACCAAGTTCGCAGATGAGAATGGGTTGGATATGGATCCTCTCCTTAAGCGGTTAATGGTTCTTTCTCCTAGAGCAACAATGGCAGCTTCAAAAATCAGCCATGGCAATCAAATTGAGATTGGTGGCTCTTCGTTCTCGGCTTCCTTAATCATTCTGGGCAATTCTGACATTGATGTCATCTTGGGCATGGATTGGTTGACAGCAAATGCAGCTGTGATTGATTGTGCTGAACGCTCGGTTTCTCTGAAGATTCCTGAAGGCCATATAGTCTATTCTCCAAGTCTGACTCCTGCTATCCAGCTTTTCTCTTTGGCGGCTCTGAATGTTGATGCTATGGAAGCTATTCAGAGTGTTCCGGTGGTCTGTGAGTTCCCAGATGTCTTTCCTGAAGAGTTGCCAGGTATGCCTCCGAATCGTGAGGTTGAGTTTGTTATTGAGCTTGAACCTGGTACCGCTCCTATCTCCAAGCGGCCTTATAAGATGGGTCCTGCTGAGTTGGCTGAACTCAAACGTCAGCTTGATGAACAAGAGAAGTTGGGTTTCATTCAGCATAGTACTTCTTCTTGGGGTAGCCCAACTCTCTTTGTGAAGAAGCGAGACCAGACTGATAGACTTTGTGTTGACTATCGGGCTCTCAATGCTAAAACCATCAAGAATAAGTATCCCCTTCCGCGGATTAATGATCTCTTTGATCAGCTAGCTGGAGCTGTGGTATTCTCTAAGCTTGACTTGAGAAGTGGTTATCACCAAATCAAGATTCGCAAGGAAGATGTTCCTAAAACAGCTTTCACCACCCGCTATGGCCTGTATGAGTACACGGTCATGTCTTTCGGTCTCACCAACGCACCTGCCACCTTCTCGAGGCTCATGAACTCGGTTTTCATGGAGTATCTTGATAAGTTCGTTGTGGTCTATCTGGATGACATCCTAGTATATTCTAAGTCACAAGAAGAGCATGAAGAACACCTTCGGTGTGTCCTAAACAAGCTTCGTGAGAACCGCTTGTATGCAAAGTTCTCCAAGTGTGAGTTTTGGCTGCCACAAGTAACCTATCTTGGTCACGTCATCTCTGCCAAGGGCATTGCAGTCAACCCGGAAACTGTGAAGACAATTGTTGAATGGCTTCCTCCTGTTAATGTCAAAGAAGTGCGGAGTTTCCTCGGTTTGGCTAGTTATTGCCGTCGCTTCGTTCAGAACTTTTCGAAGATAGCGAAGCCTCTTACCGATCTCCTCAAGAAAGGCAAGAAATACCTTTGGACTCCTGCATGTCAAGCAAGCTTTGAGACACTCAAAGAGAAGCTCACTTCCACACCAGTCTTGGTTCCTCCGGATACATCCAAGCCGTTCCAGATCTTCTGTGACGCCTCTTTGCATGGATTGGGTGCGGTCCTTATGCAAGAAAAACAAGTTGTTGCTTATGCCTCTCGTCAGTTGAAGATGCATGAGATCAACTATCCTACACATGACCTCGAGCTCGCAGCAGTTGTCTTTGCTTTGAAAGTATGGAGGCACTACTTGCTTGGCAACCGTTGTGAGATCTTTTCTGATCACAAGAGTCTGAAGTATATCTTTACTCAGCCTGATCTCAACCTTAGGCAAAGGAGATGGATTGAAGCAATCAATGACTTCGATTTGACCATCAACTACACACCGGGCAAAGCTAATGTCATGGCAGATGCTCTCAGCCGCAAAGCTTATGTCAACAACCTCATGATGGAAGAACAGCAGCCTCTCTTGTGCGAAGAATTCCGTCAGCTCAACCTGGAAATTGTGGAACAAGGGTATCTCCTGAACCTTCTAGCAACACCTCTCTTGGAAGAAAAGGTTCGCTCTTCTCCAGGATTCAGCTTCCAAAGTATGAGTCCTTCCACGTCGATGATCAAGGCACGCTTTTCTTTGAACACCGGATGTTTGTACCGAACTACCCGGGTTTGAGAGAGCAAGTTCTCAAGGAGGCGCATGATTCTGTTCTTTCTATCCACCCTGGCAGCACAAAGATGTACATGGACTTGAAAACACAATATTGGTGGCCTGGATTGAAAAGGTATTGTGCCAAGTACGTCTCGGAGTGTGATGTCTGCCGCAGAGTGAAAGCTGTCCATCAGAAACCTTCCGGTCTTCTACAACCATTGAAACCCCCAGAATGGAAATGGGAGAAAGTAGATATGGACTTCATCACTGGTTTTCCGAGGTCGCAGAAGGGCAACAATGCAATCTTTGTTGTCATTGACAGGCTTTCTAAAGTGGCTCACTTCTTCCCCGTCAAGGAAACCATTTCTGCAATTCAGTTGGCGGAGCTCTATATTAACAGAATTGTCTCTCTGTACGGGGTTCCTCTCGAGATCAGTTCAGACCGTGGAAGCATCTTCACTTCCAAGTTCTGTGAAAGTTTCCAAAATGCTTTGGGAACAAAGTTGAACTTCAGCACAGCTTACCACCCTCAGTCGCAAGGACAAGTGGAAAGGATCAATCAGATTCTGGAGGATATGCTTCGTGCTTGCGTCATCTCTTTTGGCATGAAGTGGGAAGAATGTCTTCCTTATGCTGAATTCTCTTACAACAACAGCTTCCAGAAAAGTCTAAAGATGGCACCATTTGAGGCTCTCTATGGCCGCAAATGCAGAACTCCGATTGGTTGGTCGGGTGCAGGTGAAAGGATCTTGTTTGGCCCTGACATTGTGACTCAAGCGGAGGAGAAAGTTCACATCATTCTTGAAAATCTGAGGATTGCTCAAAGTCGCCAGAAGAGCAATTATGACAGGAAGCACACGGACATGGAGTATGTCCCTGGTGATCTCGTTTACCTTCGTGTCACTCCCATGAGAGGCACGCACCATTTTGGTATCAAAGGAAAGCTGGCTCCTAGATACATCGGTCCCTTCAAAGTTCGTGGAAGAAGAGGAGAAGTTGCTTATGCTCTTGAGCTCCCGGAAAAACTCAAAGTCCATGATGTTTTCCACATCTCTCAGCTCAAGAAGTGCTTCAAGGATCCCGGCAGGACCGTGGACCATGAGCTTATCAATCTTCAAGAAGACCTGTCTTATCAAGAACACCCCACAAAAATCCTTGAAGTCGCAGAAAGAAGGACTCGCAACAAGTCCATCAAGTTCTGCAAGGTGCAGTGGTCGCACCATTCTGTTGATGAAGCCACTTGGGAACGTGAAGATGAGCTCCGTGCCAAGTATCCTACCCTCTTTGTGTCTTCTTCTTCATCCTAGAATCTCGGGGCGAGATTCCTGTTTAGTGGGGGAGAGTTGTAGCATCCCAATTGTCTAACAATTGTAATGCTACTTGGTCTAGTAATATAATGGCTACTTCATAGATCTAATTGTTGCATCATCATTATTTCATGCTCATGTCATCATGCCACCTTGCATTTGAGCATCATATAAAACCCTTTGTGTTTTGGTTCTTATCTCATATGCATTATTATTTGTATTTGCCTCTTGATATTGTATTTGGTTCTTGATATATTGTTTAAATGCCCAAGTTGAGTTGGGGGCATATCTTTTAATCAACTCCACCACTTTTCTTTCACCACCTTACAATTCCACCACCCCATTATCCATGAGCTTGTAATTATTTTCTTTTGGGTTTTAATCTAGCTCATGGGAGATAGGATGGATCTAATTCAAATTCTTTTGCTTGGCCTTTACTCCACATTTGGGGATGCATAGGAATAATGCCATGCTCATTATTTTGTTTTCACAAGATTAAGACATGGCATTTAATACCCTTGCATGGGCCATGCAACCATAACCATCTTTTGACCTCTTTGAGTTTTATTTGAATTCTTGAGTGGATCATCTCCCATCTCATCTCTCTCCCTCTGTTTTGTTTTCTACAAGCTTTGGATCCATGTGAAGGTTCACTAATTCTACAAATGATTTTATCCAAATTGCAAAACCTCAAATCTTCATATTCTTGTAAAATGCCCCAATTGACACATACACATTATGTATGTGGGCATCACTCATCCCCACTTCTTTTTTTTTCCTCCTTTCTATCTTTGGCATTCCCAAATTCTCTGCTCAAAATTATCTGCATGGTTCAAAAGGTTTTGAAATAAAATGCTTGTTGGATTTGAAACAAACAAAACCAATAAATCAAAAAGGAGAAGAGATTAGTGAGAGAGGAGCAGCAGCAGCCCACCTTGGGCCCAGCCGCAGCAGCCCAGGAACCTTCCCTCCTCCCTCTCGCTGGCCCAGTACCCCTCCACCCGACGCCGTCTCCTGTTGCTCTTCTTTCCGTCGCCTTCCTCCTCTCTGCAGCAGACAACGGAGGAGGCAGGTGACCGTCTTCCACCGTCAGCCGCGTCATCTCCCTCCTCTTCTTATCCCCCAAGCCGCGGAGGCCTCCTCGAACCCTAGCCTCCCTCTTCCCCTCCTCTCCGCCGCCATTCCTCTACCCTACTCCCATCTGTCTTCCCCTTGCCCGAGAGCAACGTCGAGGAGAGCGTCATCGCGTCGTCTCCATGATCTTCCTCTAGAGCCGGTGAGCGCAGGAGGCCGGTCTACGTCTTCCACCGCGTCAAGCTGCAGGGCCAGGAGGAGCTGGGCGCATCTGCACGCTGTCCTCCCGTCATCGTTCTCGGGTGAACCTGCGGGCGCAGCCATCTTCGGCCTCGCCTTGCCGCCCTCCCCGACCACCCCCGAGCCCTCCGAGACCACCGCCGGCCTCGTGGTAAGCCCCCCTCTCCATTCCCCTCCTTCCTATGTCCTCCCTGCTAGCCAGTAGCTCGCCACCATCGCCGTTGTGTTCCCCGGTGGCAGAACCCACGCGCGCTCGGCCTGTCGTAGCAGCAACAGCAGCACGCGCACAGACTGCAGTGTCGTGCCGATGCGGAGCCCTCTGTTCCCGTAATTTTTCCAGCCGCCTCAGCTCTCCTCCGGCGCCGAATCTCTTACTCACGCGTAGAGGGTTCATCCAGCTACCTGTAGGAGGAAACGGCACTCCAATCCGAGCCTTGTAGCTCTCCTTTTCTTCTGCCAAAGTTCGAGCAAAATTTTGTTCGCGTGTGTTCAGTTTCGGTCGTATTTGACCATATGAACCCCCTCTGTTTCTCGGTGATTACCGGTCTCTGTAGCCCTCCTCTGTAAATCTAGCCTAAACAAAAATTGTAGGTCTCTGTGTCCTCTACAACTTTGGTTTTTGCGTAGGCACGAAATTCCTAACCGTTTACTCGCTAACTTCATCCTAAAATCGAGTTCAGCTAGCAGTTTTTGCAAAATCGAATTCAGTTTCGTCAGACAACCTCCGGGAGGTTTTCTAAAAAGCCCCTAGACTTTTTGTCCACTCAACCCGCAGTCCCTCCCTTAAGGGCTTTTTGTAAAAAGGCACCCACGTTATTCCATCCTCAACCCGCGGTCCTCAACCCACCTGTCCTATGCCCAGTCAGCGCCTGACCCCACCTGTCAATGGTAGTGGCTAGAATTGCCTGAGTGCAAAAAGTATTTTCCTGTATCTGTTTTGAATTCTTTTCTTTTCAAATTAGATCAATTCAAATTCAATTTTCAAATCTGTTTAAATATGAATTAATCCATAACTTTCAAATGGTTTGGAATTTGAATTCAAACTTAATATGAAAAATGTTTTGTTTTTGAATGTTAATTCAAATCTTTAATCAAATATTTTCAAAACTAATTCAAACTAGTCAACCTTTGACTTTGACCATATTTAATAATTTTGACTTTAAAATAAATTTAAATTCATAAGTCATAATAATACAAGTAATATATGTTTTTGAATCAGAAAAATGTGAGGATTTCAAATATGCCCTTCAAAATATATTTTGAACATTTAAAATTCCAAGTTGATTAAAATTACATTAAAATGCCCTTCTACCTTATTTAATTAATAACTTTTGTTTTATAAGTCCAAATTTAACAAATAATATGTCTAAAATGATTAGCTCGACGAGACCTTTCTGTTTATGCATTCCATGTCTTGTTTTGAAGCATGCATCATATAAATATAAAGTGTACAGCAACTAACATGAGTATAAAATGGGGCCAAAACTCAATAAAATGATTCATTCTTATATTCCACACTCACCCATGCCATGCTACTTTATTGCCATGCAAATTGTGCATCATTCATCATGGCATGATTGTTTGCTTGATGCATTTATTCATATGCTTGTGCACTTTATTTATGTTGGCCCTTGTTTGTTTGGTTCTTCTTCGAATAGACGCTGAGCAGGGGATATATCAAGAAACCCAGGAGCACTACCCAGATCCATCCCTCGCTTCAACTGAGCTGCCAGGCAAGCACTACCACATGCTTGCATACATATAGTACCTATTGCCTCTATCTTATTCTTGCATCATTGAGTCGCGATTGCATTAAACTGAATCCCAAGTATTGCATAGCCTTTACTTTTAAACCCCACCGAAGCTTGTTC